>LPNX010930482.1:238283-251916 GCA_001517045.1 Pseudotsuga menziesii | reverse complement strand
GACCAAAATATGTTGGGGTATTTATCTTCAATGATTGCTCCTGCTGATTTGCAATTAGCAGCGTTATCGGTTATGACTTGAATGACATTGTATGGACCATCACTTTCAATGGTTTTGAGTAGGAGTTCTGTAATGTTTAAGCCGGTCTTGAATTTCTCTGAGTAGTCATGGGCTGAAAGGAAGACTGCACCACTAGCAGACACACCAAGAATATTTATCAATGGCTTGCCTTTTACATTTGTCCAACCATCTGATACAATTGATACCCCAGTATCATTCCATTCATTTGTGAATTGCCCCAAAGCGGCTTGGATCTTGGCTTTTTCTTTGTCAAGCCCCACAGTTCGAGCTTTGTCATACCTAGGGTTCATGTATCCTGCTGGGGCACCGCGGATGGCAGCTACCATTTCATGCCAATAGGGTGAGCGAAGAACATTGAATGGTATGCCACATGCAAAGAGAAACCGGTACACCTTTGAATCCACATCATCCCTACAACCTTGGTCAAGGAAATCTGATAATGTCTTCCGCGATCCCACGGGCGAGAATCCACTACCTCTGGTGGATGGGCTTGAGAGGTCATTCACATTGTCAGCCTTTAACCCTTTTGATTTGTATATTGCTTCATTTTCCTCCTTCCTATAGATGGCTCTTTGTGTTGGGAGAACCTTCTTGCAAATACAAACTCCTCCTGATTTTTTTTCATCAGATGGCATGCTCCCACATAGATGTCTTCTCACACGGGTATATGAACCTGTGTAAGTAATATTACAATGGTGGCAAGTGAATTTGCAGGTTCCACCCCCTTTGCCTCCTCGTGTCTTTGTGACATATTTCCACAAGGGTGTTAGCTCCTCTTTGGCTTTCTTTGGGTTTCGGTTGTCTTCCCCCTCCTCCTCCTCCTCCTCCTCTTCTTCCTCCCCCTCCTCCTCCTCCTCCTCCTCTTCACCATGGTATCTACGACTACCCACTTCTTCATCCTTCCCATCATTCCTCCTCCGGTTTCCAACCACCACCATCAAAACAACAAATGGAACCAACAAAATAAACCACAAACCAAAACCTATCACCATGTTTGTTGAGAGTTGGAAGTTGGAATAGATTTTATAACCTGTTACCTGCAATAGAATGAGGGAGGCCACATGGGAAAGAGTAGGAGAGGAAGTAGAAGTTGAAGAACATCTACAATCATCTAATTCCAAGCATCTAGATTCTACAATTTCAAAGTTTCAAAAATCCAAACACAAAGCAAATCAATAAGAGAGGGTTTTAAAATTTAGAGCCTACCTCTTTGTCTTCTTCAAGCTTGATGGGAGCCTCCTTTGCCTTCTTCAAGCCTCCTCTCCTCTCCTCTCCTCTCCTCTCTTCTCTTCTCCTCTTCTCTTCTCCTCTCCTCTCCTCTCCTCTCTTCTCCTCTCTTCTCTTCTCTTCTCCTCTCCTCTCCTCTCCTCTCCTCTCCTCTCAATCAATAGAAAATGAAAATGAAAATGGAATGGAATGAAAACGGGCTTTATCCCTCACACACATCTCCTAAACCCTCTATACAAACCCTAAGGCCCAACCGTGGGTCCCCCAAGCAACCACGCGGATTTTACTAGTCTCCAAATCGGCGGAATCGACGTGTACAGCAGGAAGCCTTTTTGGGAATCGAAGGAAGTGTTTCAGGAAGCGTTTTTTTAAAACAGGAATCGATTTAGGAAGCGTTTTTTTGGCGATTCGGAAGCTCGAACCCTAAACGGTTCCTGGCGATTCCTCTTTTGGGCAGGGAGCGTTTTATAGACAGAGGAATCACGATTCCTAGGCGATTCCCTTGGAATCGCGATTCCGGAGTGGGTTCGAAGGGGGGGGGGACGATTCCCCGCAACTCTGGTTTATGCATACAGACTATGATGACTGTGATTTGATGATATACTGAATGAAAATGATGATACTTTATACACATACCCTATTGTGATATGATGTTGATGATGTTTGATGGCGCCTACCCTATGTTGATGAACATTTCATGATTGCCCTAGAAGTGATATATGTAGACCACAATGACTTATGCAAATGACATCTACAACAGTTAGAATTTGATGAACATATACTTGCTGATATTCCATGATAATGATGATGCTTTGTTGATCAGTGTTGCAGCAGTAAACATAGAATGACCAACAGAGTTGATCAACAGAAGAAAGATTGACCAGAGGTCGATGGGCAACACTCATGAGCAGCAGTCATGAGCTTCAGTCATGAGCAGCAGTGAGCAGATGAACAAGATTAGCGGACCTATGACCAACAGTAGTGATGAGCATAGTTGATTAGTAGATGATGTGCAACATTGATGAGCAGAGATGATGAGCATAAGCAAAGATTGAGCAGTAGAGATGGTTGAGCAGCAGATTGATGACAATCAGTGATTGGCATCAAGCTTGCAAGTAGTGACTTGCACTTGAGGATTGGACTCCTCAAACTATTCTTAGTTGGAGCTAAGAAAACCAGGTTGGGTCCTGTTACAGAGTTGGTGCTCTCTTTATCAGTTGGTGCTGATTGTAATCGAGAAGATTGTTGTCTTCCATGTACAATAAATAAAGATAAAATTCCAAATATTTTTGTATCTCTTTTGATGTGATGTTTTGCTTATGACTCATGATGAATTTGATTATGCAATTGATGACATACTCTGATTGATTAAAAGAAGTTAAAAATGATTAAAATTGCTCACACACTGATTCACCCCCCTCTCAGTGTGGCCATTGTGTCCAACAATATCATGTAAGTTAATAGTCATACCAAAGGTTGTAAATAGACCCTTGGAATCTAACTCTTGACTCATACTTCAAAATTTGATACCTATAGGGATCATTGGGAATACATGAACATGGTGTATTACCTATGAGCTGTCTATGCTTCTGCTAATCTGTACCTGACTGTAAATAAAATAAGAGGATTGGTTGTGAAAGATTGTCAGCACGCACCACATGGGATGAGAATAATTGGATCAATAACATCTCAAAATCCATGTTTACCTTTTTTATCGAGTAACTACTACTTTTATTATACAGAACATATATATTTAGATAGCAAGAAACATTTACGTTAATGCAGTCAACACTGCAATAAGGTAAGAACACGCATTGATAGATACATTCTTAACATCATTTAGCAGAAAACCCTTGGCTTTAGCTTGAACACTGAACTCATTTAGCTTCAATTTTGAAAAGCAGAGGCAGTACTGACAACCCCTGCAAACACATACTTACAAGTTTACAACACAATTTTGAAAGAGAATGCACCGCCGAAGTTTAAATACAATTCCAAAGACAAATGTAGTGATTAAGAGCAGCTTTTTATGGTTCCCTGGAACTTATGTATCATGCTGATATCAGAAGGTGGACTAGGGCTTATAGATATCTACACACAAGATAATATCTTGTCAGAAAATGGGTGGTAAGGAGCTTAGCTGGAGCGACCTTACCGACAGGATTATGCAGGTCAGCCATATCAGCAGTCCAGGGGACATTTTGAATTTTTATGCGACATAATTCAGGCTTCTGTTGTCATCTGGAACCTGGAAATTTGTAGCCAAGCGGTTCCCTTGGGACTTCAGTTGCAGCTGAACGGGATGGGATTCACCCTTGCAGCCGATTTGGACATGGAAAAGACAAGGAAAATGCATTTCAGCTCTCGCCAGATTTCAGCCAAGGAGAGTCAGCTGGAAATTTAATTAAGTGGTGTAATCTTTCATGGATTTATAGATGACAAGTGGAAGACAATATTGATTGGCTCTGGTAGGCATTGCTTGGGGATTTCAATATCCACATTTACTTGGCAATGAAGGCTCTTTAAATATGGTTATGTGGGATTAGAAATCAAAGAGGTACGTTTTAGAAGTGAATAGAGCTATTCAGAATTTAAATAATTCATGGCTTATGTGCAAGTGCTTCCTGTGAGGTGTAACTGCCAAATGCTGTTGTACTTGTGTAGGTTTTCAGTGACATTCTTTGATCATAAGGAGCAATCTTATAAAAAAGATACAGTATACAAGGAATTGCAGGGGAATAGCCCAGCTTTTGTTTCAATCCTTGTTATCTCTTTTGGGATGATAAGAGTATCTGCCAAATTGACTCAGTTTAATGACCTTTATTATCAGTATTCTGGGCAGTAAGAGCTCAAAGTTCTAGTTTTCATTGTATTATTAGCTCATGCCATCTTTGTGAGATTGCCACTGGTAATTTACTGTGTGCTTTTTCTCTAGTTTTAATTTTGAGTAATAGGATTGTTGAACCTGCACACAATGATCTGATGTCTGAAATTACTCATATTTGTTGTTTAAAAAGGTTACTAAATTTCATTCTGGAGCCCACAGGAGTGTGGTCTAGTGGCAAGCATCTAGGTGATCAGGCTTTGTATTAACACGGAGACCCAGGTTCAAAAACCCCTGGGTGGGTGCAGATGAAGCTAGGTGCAACTTTGACAGCATAGATACACTCGTTATAGTCCAAGTCACCGCAATCGGCGAATTCTCGCCTAGAAATTCGAAATTCGCCATTTATCTGTGGTCGGTGATCTACATCGTTGGAAATTGGCGATTTTAATGGCGTTTCGGCGGCCCAAGGGTTTACCCTACAAAAATTAGGTATGTTGTAGAGGTCTCCATGAAACTGAAGCCATCATCGGGGAGATTGACTGAGATTGAAGGCATCGTCGTGGAGGTCTCCGTGAAGTGTGGAGGCAACAGTCGATAGTTGTGAATCCACCCTTTTTCCAGTCTGTGCACTTCTCACACTTCTACATTGAACCTGCTCGCCTAATGAACTATAGGTGTGTTGCAGGCTCGCTGCTCTCCTGTAAACTCTACTGATGTGTTTGAAACCAGCTCGCGGCCTGCCGCTCTCGCTCTCTCCCTCCAGTCACTTTCACTCGAATGTTTTTAAAATGTCATGTTTTTAAAATATATATATTTAATGTTTAATGTTTAATGTTTTTTAAATATATGTTTTAATGTTTTATGTTTTTAAATATATGTTTTAATGTTAAATGTTTTTTAAATATATGTTTACTGTTTTATGTTTATATGTTGTGTTTAAAAAAAAATCATATATTGTTTTATTTTCAATTTTTTTATTTGACATGTTTTTTAAATATATGTTTAATGTGTCTAAAGATTAATGTTAATACACTTTAGGACATGACTTTTATTAAAAAAAATCATTATTTTTTATTTTATTTTTAAATTTTATAAGCTCTCGAATTTAATGCCGAATTTTATCACAAAATTTTTCTTCTCAATTTTTTGACAAACTTCAAGGTCGTCGAATTCGAACCATGTGGCTTAGCTTATAGTGCGGCAGCTTAGCCAAAGAGATTCTATAAGACATATTTCTCAAAATAAAGTGTCATTCTTGCCTGATGAGGGTTTTCCATAGAAGTTTTGATGACATCTCAGGAACAGAAATGTCCTTTGAATTTTAGTATCTTTTGCAATGTTTCTCTCTATCCTTTTCCTCTTTGCCTGTCTTTCTGTGAGTTAATGCCAGTCCTACAAACTGTTTCCTTTGCAACAAATAGTAACAATGGTGCATTGCAAATTGTGCAGTTGGATAAAAATGAAAAACATTGGATGCTGCAAATTTATTAGAAGCTCATTTTACTTCTCTTTATGTTTATATCTATTATGCTAAGCTCAACTGGTGATCTATTTCTAATGAAAATTAGAAGGAAGATATTAAGAGTTTGATAGTTGGCATCGATTTTCTCACAATCCTTGTAAGTATAATTAGCAAAAAGGAATTCTAGGAATCAGCTAGGCTTACAATTTCCGAGTTTTTAATCACTGAATTTGTTCTTTTTTCTTGTTACACTTGGATGTGTGCTGCCATTTTATTGGAAGTTGGAAAGTGCTACTCATTTAGTGTTTATTTTTTCTCAGGTGAAGCGGAGAATAGTTGGAAGAGGTCCTCTCAATGAAGAGGAATTTGAGGAAGTAGCACAGGGAAAGTTTCTTAATGATGATGACATTTCTAGTATTTCTGGATCAGATGAAGAGTCAGATGAGCCTATCAGTTGTGGTTCGCAAGCTCAAACTGAATCAGTGAATAGATCCATGAGTTTGCAAAACCAGATTTTAATATCTCTACGGTCTGGAGAAATTGTTTTGATTTGGAGAAGTTTGCTTTTGGGTGATAGAGAGGATCTTCTTCCTGAACATGATAAGCAGGTGATTGGGAGGTTGCGATCCTTGGTTCAAGAATCTCGAGATCAGAAAAACTTGAGGGTTGTGTTACTTGCAAGTGGAGGACATTTTGCTGGTTGTGTTTTTGATGGAAATAATATTTTAGCTCACAAAACATACCACAGGTAAAAAACTAATTCTTCTATTTTGAAAGTTGAGCTTCCATTATATTTCTGAAGTGCTATGTTACTTGATGGCAAATAAATAAGTTTTGATCTTCATTTTGTTCTTCTTTATCTTGGGGTTGGTCTAGACTCTCTAGAACATCCTTTTGTGATAGTTGGGTCTTTTCAACAACATGAAAAAACTGATTTTCAGTCATCATTGTATTTCATCCTTCGCATTGTGGCCTATTTATGCAAATCATGTTTTCTTCTCTAAATTATGTTCATCCTATACCATATGTCTAATTTAAATACATTTAATTTAAATGTTAAGTCCACTAGTGACCAAAAATAGCAAATGGGACTACAAAAGTACAATAACGAGTGAGGAGTGAGGAATGTGAGTGTGAAGAAATCTCTGTAAGAACTGTAAAAGAAATAGAAGAGTACAAGAAGAATTTTGAAATAGGCAACAATGAGCCCTAACTGTTAAACTAGTAGCAACAAGGAAGGTCTTCCTGCATGCATGTGTTCTTGCATGCAGAAGACTTAAAATAGGAAGCCAATTGTATTTAATTATTTTTCCTAAGTTTACTTTGGAAAATAACTAAAGTGATCTAAATTAACTTTAGTGAACCACTAGTTAAAGTGAAAGTGAAATTAGGGTTTTTGCTTTACCACTAGTTAAAGTGAAAGTGAAATTAGGGTTTTCGCTTTACCTAAAGTTATATAAGAGAGATCAATTGGTGGAGAGAACACGCACTTGTATTCTGACAGAGACAGGATACAGACAAGGAGAGAAAGTCAGACAGAGGATTTAGCCGAGAAGACGGAGGAGCAAGCAGTAGGATCATCAAGCTTCGTACAGCTGGGCCGTACACTCACACAGGAGGGTGTTGAGGTTTAGCTGGGATTTACCCAGTGATTCTGCCGGGTACTGCATTTGCCAGGTTTGGGTGAATTTGCAGTGATTGCGAAAGTTCCATATTTTCTCATAATAAAATCTATATCTGACTGTTGCACCGGTTTTCCCATCTTGGGTTTTTCTGTGGGTTTCCATACCCAAAAATAATAGTGTCAATATCGTGATGTGATGTTGTGATTTATTTCTCAGTTTTATATTCTGCTGCATACTGTAAAAGATATTCATGTGTGGTTATCAGTTGATATTTTGCATGCACTGTTTAGCCCTAGTTGAATATTAAAGGAAAATTTACACTAACGAGCCCAAAAGAACAAAATGGGTGAGGGTTTGATTGGTGCTAAGTAAGAAGCACAAAACTAGCATCGTAGTCAACCATTAGCTCTTCTAAAATCCAAGGCCAAGAAGAAGTTTGTGATGAGATTCCTGTTGTTCACAAGTTGTGCGTTTTGAAGCCTACATTGCCTGACAGATATAGTATTGGAGTATCGCTGAAGATGCTTTTTGTGATTGGAGTCCTCAGGAGACTGGAAGTAAGACATAATGAGCCTTTAGTTAGCGATGCAGGGAGATCTGTCCCTGAGAGTTTTCTGTTAGAAGTGAAGCATTTCACAAAGGAGCAAGGTGATACATCTTGATCTTTTGATCTCATTTTCCTTGAAAATCCTCAAGGAACCATCAGAGTTTCTAGACAAGAAAAAATGACCATGGAGTTCATATTAGATAGGGCATCTATATATGTAATGGTTTTGTGATTTAGTTTCTTGCATACACAGTTTACATGTGCGATGCTCTCTTTGGAGGTGATGTTTTGTCTCTATGCATAGCTAATGGGAACAAATATGGATGCTACCAAAGGGTCTCTTTGGTTACAAGGTAGTTGCGATTTAGAATATTTGGGAATGTAGATTAAGCCATCTTTCAAGTCCCTGTAGTCGTGGAAGCAGTGACGAACTTAAGGATCTGGGGCTCTTTAGGCTCAATCCACGTGGCTTTGTAGATCTTTGATTTTATACCTCTATTAATTTCCCTTTTAGTGTGTCAGGACCTATGGATTGAGAACTTTAGCAGGTAGGCTTTCTAATATCCTGTTTTGAATGATGGAGGAGTGAAGCGGCTCTAGCATATTGACAATTTACAATCCCTGGTCCATTAAGCTGCATCAAGGATTGGAGAGCTAGGCGAGGGTATATGTTATTACCTAATTGAGAGGCTGCCATGCATTACATCCTATGTAACATGGTCACAACATTAAGAATCATAGACATGAAGAGGGGGAAAGCATCAGATTCAGCTAAGGTGATAGAGTGTGGGACTGTTTTCCTTTGCATAACAATTTGGGATTAGCAGACAATGAATTTTGTTTATTTATTATCTTTTAGGACTTATTTTATGCTTGATTAATGTTACCTTTTGAACCTGTACATCTTGTGTTAAAGCTCTATGACACAAGTGCAACCTTAGAGGAACTTGGAGGAGTTGTCCAATGTCACCACAACAACACCCTCCCACTCTTTGGGCCAGCTCTCCAGCACAAGGGGGGAATCCCTAAGAAATTCCTTAGGCAACTAAAATATAATCACAACCATAAAGAAGGTAAGCTGTTGCCAACATGTGCAAGAGATGAATCTTAGCCTGAATATCATAAAAATAGAGTTGGACACGTTATTTTTCCAAGGTTGTTAACACTACACAACCTCTACTCAATCTCCTTTTTGCTGTCGATATGATGTTAAAGGATGGGCCAAACAGTACCACAGCAAGGTTAGTGGAAGATGCCACCGTTACCATCTCCATTTCTTTAAAGGTGAGGATGGTGTTGGATGCCTCTTTCTTTGAGATGTTAAAGGCCATAATTGATATCTTTGCAAGGTTGACCTGAAGACCATGATTATCATAGAATGGGATCAACATATTCAATTGTTCTCGGAGTCTTTCAATTATGCAAGATAGAAGGGCAATGTCATCCATGGATATGTTTAATTATGAATATTGAGAGTTTTAGATTGCAATTAAAAATTGTTGTATTAAAATTTATGATCTAAAGTCCAGCATAACAATTTGGAATTAGTGGACAATGGATTTTGTTTATTATTATTTTTTAAGTCTAATTTTATGCTTCATTAATGTTACCTCTCGAAATTGCACTTCTTGTGTTAAAGCTCTAAAAACAGAAGTGCAACCTTACAGGAACTTGGAGGAGTTGTCCAATGCCACCACAACAACACCTTCCCACTCTTTAGGCAGGATCTCCTCCAGCTCATGGGGGGGATCCCTAAGAAATTCCTAAGCCAACTAAAATATAATCACAAGGAATAAAAGAGGAGGCTTAGGTATAAAATTCTGAATTCTGTTTATGAGTTAAGATTTATTTCAGATTTGTAACAGCAAAAAGAAGAGGTTTATTTTACGATTTTAAGATGGCTCAAAGGTGAGGCTAGTGCCTTAAATATTCTTTGGCATATTGTGTCTATAAGGCCATGACATATGAGCTTTATCCTCAAGTAATAAGACAATGTTGTGTCTGGAATTAACAAATAACAACGTTCTTGTATGGCTGTTTATAAATGCAGAAACCTGATTTCAAAAGACCCTAATGAAGGAGAACTTACAAATGTGGATAAAGGTATGCTTGCGACTTAGAGGATGTAAATTCCAGCAAGTTCTAATTGAGAAAACATAGCATTCATTGACATTTTATAGCAGCAAACATAAAGAATCCTAAAGGGAAATTAACCACAATTAGCTCTTCTAAATACAGAATAGAGTTACCATATTGGAGCCCTCATAACAGACTTGAAGGAACCAAATTTCCAGGCTCTAGCTTTCCAAGTTTCCATATTCTTTAAGATATTCAACAAAAGCTCAAAGGCAAAAATTCCCCATATCTAACCACACCTACAAATGGAGGGAGCTACTCTTTAAATAGACTTAGAGTGAGCTCCATCTCTCTTTACAATAATATAGTATTTGTTTTCCTAAATTCACTAATTTCTCCAAGGAAAACAACAAAATAATGTTATCACATAATCAACTCCATGAGACAAGTCAAACAAATCATAAAATAATAGGACTGGTTATGCCATTTGTCTTCACATGGCTCCACATGTGCATCCTCCAACAAAGCAATCAAGTAATCCTTAAGGGTGCGCTCCTCAATAAGGTGGACCAATTAAAATCTCCAAAAATAACAAGTAGCCTCCTAGATTTCCTCCAAGGTGGATGCACCATCAATAATCAAGTGTTGAAAATGTATGCAATAAAAGATGCATGAGTAGATGTCTCATCAATCAAGTGTATGGAAAGGTGTGCAATAAACCTTTGTCAAGCTAATTGCCTAGGGTTTGAAACCCCCTAGGTGACACGTCCCTCCATAAAGCATATGAGAATATGCATTAAAGCAAAATCGGTCGACAAAGAAGACAAGTGGGGGCTCATAAATGTTTGACCATGTGTTAAAGATAGCCACCAAGCTAAGGGTGCCTCTTGGACATAGCATGTGTGGACCCAAGGTGAAATGTCCCAACAATGTGTAAATGAATTCTCTGGGAGTGGATGAATTTCTTCTTCTAGGTTTTTGACAAAGTGAAATCCCTTCAATCAATGTGCAAACGACTATATGAAATAAGGAGTCAACATATAATAATACCCCTCTACAATGCTCAACTAACTCCAAGGCACTGTTTACAATGTGTACCAACCTTCCAAAAGTGTGCAAGGAAGGATTCAACAACCAATATAATAATCCTCCACATGCCTTGTCATAATGATGCTCAACCAAATCTGTAGATGTGTGCCAACCTCCTCACACATGTGGTCAACCAAGAAGAATAGTAAATGCCCTCCAGCAAATCATAAGATAATGTGATTACCATGGGTTGGAAAGCAAAACCAAGGGTAAAAACCACCCTCATCTCCAACATGCTGTGAAATATGTGCCAAAGAGGATGGGCTCTTCACCTAAGTTAGTACACTATATCATAATGAACAAATCCGAGTGTGAACATAACCAATATGAGCTAGGGCGTTCATGCAAATAGCCTCCAACCATGTCAAAATAGCTTAAAAATAGCCATTAAAGGGCTAAAATCAACCTCAACATGTGTGCACAAGAGGAGCATTCTATCAAGGGGTTACATTTATGCCATAATAAAGTAATATATGTGCCAGAAACCCCCAATAGTCTAGGGTGCTCACACTAGGGGCCTCCAACCGAATTCTCAACAAAATAACCACTAAAATGCCTATAACCATGTAAAAAGGATAAGTATGCCAAGCACTCCACAAATGTGCAATATCAACCATACCAAGGTAAAATCCTTATGTAAGATAAGCCCTTTAAGTGTTGGGATGCTCCACCTAGGCATCATGTGCCACCACAAGCATGTAAAACATGTCCCATCACCTATAGTCATGTGATGACTAGCACAACATAAGAAATGGTGACCATGTGGAACACCCCCCTCATAGCGACAAACCAATTATATAACACCACCATGCATTCAAATCATGAAATCTCATTGCTAATCAATAATCACTAGGATGCTCACCCAAAAGCCATGCCACTACCTCACATCACCATTATCCAACCCCTTGGGGGGGCTAGAACCATCATACATGAACAAAGGTGTAGCACTTTCTAGACATGATGAACAAGTATACCGAAACAACACCATGATGAGGTTGCATGCTCCATAACCATCAAATATATACCAAGAGGGTGATCCATGCAACATGAAGAAACCAATAGATGAGCCATGACCATGACAATCCATCAAGAGGAAACGTGAGCCTCCCCCACCTAATACTAACCCAATCAGATAAAGCAGCATCTCCAAGCTTATGGGTGTGAACCAAGACTGTCGTGAATGGAAGAAACTCTATGAAGTTGTGTACCCCAGTCCATCCAATGCTCCATATATGTCATTCTGAAAATCCTGTCATGTGATAATCATAAGTTTACCCCTCATACAATATGAGGGGTAACAGGCTCCAAACATCACATCAATAAAGAAGGTAAGGTGTCTTTAACACGTGAAATAGGTGAATCTCAGCCTGAATATCATTAAAATAGAGTTGGACATGTTGTCTCTTTAAGGTTATTAACACTGCGTAACCTCTACTCAACCTCATTTTCGCTGTTGGTATGATGCTAATGGATGGGCCAAACAGTACCACCCCAAGGTTAGTGTAAGATGCCGCCAGTGCTATCTACATCTCTTTAAAGGTGAGGAAGATGTTGGATGCCTCTTTCTTTGAGGTGTTTGTTTCCCCCCCAAACCCCCAAAATGCCCATGCATTTTGAGTTTTCAGATTGGCAGAAGTTTTTCAGCGTTAGTGACTTAATGGTTATGTAATATTCAGGCAGAGTCAACAAGCCTATGTTTGAGTTGCAAACAGTGATCACTTGGGTGTGAATATACATTGGTTATGGATACTTGAACAGATTTGATCCACTTAATCCCTGTTCTGTGCTCTTTTGACTAGATACTGCCATTATTATAGAAGACATTTCTGCATAGTTTCAGGTCTGTAGCAGTAGTAAACTGATGGGTTGGATTAGGGATAAGTCTAATGGACATGAGCATTCAAAGATCTATGTTGCAGAGTATGGATATCAATGGCTATGGGACTACTCACATCAGTACAGAGAGTTTGGGAGCATATGCAAATGCTGAAACGGATGAACAACATTACACAACCAAACAGCAAAGGATAATTGTGGGCACACACTTGGAAAGTAAGTTGCATATCTGTTTGTCAACTTTACAGTTTGATTGAATCTGAAGACTGTGGTGTTGTTCTCTGCGACCCCAGCAGCCTTGAATTAAGAGGCAGATTCCAAAATCTCCAGCATCAGTTTCAAATGTACTTGCAAGCAAAATGAATGATTTGATAAAGACAAATTGGTGTGTAACTGATCATCAGAGCAGTGCTGCGAAAGTCTGGCACATGGTGCATGTAATTAAGGTGTTCATAGAGAAAGAGATAGCAATAATTAGTGTCAAAGTTTATGTGTGGAAGCTACAATTAAATCATACTTGGCGGCATGGGGTGGAAAGTTTGGAATTTGGATTGAACAAGATAATCTCTTTTTTGAAATTATTTTTGAAGCACCTGTTGAGAAATCATTGCAGATTGTAGTGGTTTGCAGCATAGCTGTTAAAACTTTTGGGGTGTTTTAAAATTAAGATGAGTCCCTTTCATGAAGGAAGTTACTGGAGCTTGTGAACAAAAGGCTTTTGGCATATTTCGTGAAACATTTTTGGGAAGGTCCCTCAAGTAATGCACGACCATATATTGTAACTGGTTGAGGCCTTCTACTATGCTTTCCTTCTAAGCTAAGTCACCTGACACGGGGACACGGGACACGACGGACACGGGGAT
>LPNX010930482.1:165609-236268 GCA_001517045.1 Pseudotsuga menziesii | reverse complement strand
GGGTATTTTTTTTCTTGGGCTTGTTGTCTTGCTAAAACAGGGTTATATGGAGTATGAGCTCCACTAGCAGCCGATGGAGCACTTGACGGAGGAGGAGAACCCGTTGTGCTTGATGGAATAGGAGGGGAGGCCCTAGATGGTGCATTTCTTCCTTTCCTTTGACCCCTACCTCCTCCCCTAGCTGATTGAGACATTGCTTTTCTTGTGTGATGGTTGAGTTTGCAATCCTCTCCACAAATCCGCCGGAATGCACTTGGAACCGCTTGGAAACAATGGATAGCCTTCAAATCTCCTTCAAAACTCCTTCACCTGGACATAAAACTCACTCTCAATGATTTGCTTCCTTCCAAATGACAAATAGAAAGACAAAAAATCGAATTTAAGTGAACCGAACTGTCTCTTTCCGCGGGTTACGTGTCCTGTTTTGGGGGGTGCGTGTCCGATTTTCGGGACACGTTGAAAAAACGTGTCCGATTCGTTGGGAGGTCGTGTCCCGATTTAGGATTCGATCGAAGGTCGAATCGGCCTCGTGTCGGACACGAATTGTGTCCGATTCGTTCCCCACGGGACACGAGGGGGGTATAGAACGAATCCGGTTTCTTAGCTTCTAAGCATATGGAAATGATGCAAGGTATAAGTATCGATGAGGAGAGTTACGGCCTATAGGTCATGCTGATAGGAAGTTTGCAGAAGGATCTGATAGTTACCCCCTCTGTTAAGTTGAATAATCCTGGGAGGACCCTCAATTTAGAATGTGGAGGGACGTCTTCATAGTTGCAAAGAGGATGATGATTGTCAAATGGGATTCTCGTTATTGTGATCAAATGACCATGCGATCTATGTGACTACAGTGGTATTGATTGGATAAAATACTTATGCCTGAAAATGGACCAATGCTCAGTGAGATAGTCACAGTAAACAACCCATGGATATTCAAAACAGTAAGCATGTCGATCAGATTGTTACCTGGCTGATCTGTTACAACTTACACCCTATGCTCAACAACAAAACACTATTCAACCCAGAACTCTGCATATGAGATGATTAATATAGAAGTATTTGTTCCTGTTTGAGAACAGAGATAAGAGCCCTTTATTTGAGTATTTTCACTGTTCAGATTTGATGTGGTATCATAAAGGGGAGCAGTGTTCAACCTTTCTTCATAGCGTGTTTGCAGCAGCAATAAGGCAAATTGTAAGCTGCAGTGAGCCTGTTTTCTGAGGCAGATCTGGAAACACAGTATAAAGGACAGCACTGTAGGATGTCTGGCTGAGTTATCCTGGAGTATAGACCAGCGATTCCACATGGAAAACGACCAGCATGAAGGGATTCTTTTGAGTTGGTTAAGGCAAATTTTTAGAAATAGGAAATCATTGTATAGAGGGTGTTGGAACAGCTGGCATACCAATCTTTTGACATGGTCAAACAGCAAATAACGAGGACGTTCAGCTTTAAAGGAACTAGCTACAACAGTTTTTGACACATTCCTAAAAGTTGGTTGATCCCTCAAGAAAACTTCTTGCACCTTTTGGCTAGTTTGAATATAGTGTTGTTACTTGGTGCTAGGTGGTCATGTGCTTACTATTTTAGTAGAGCGCTTCATATAGAAAGGCCACTTTACACACATGTCCATGCAGTTTGTTGAGGTTCTGGCTTGGAGATCTGTATTAGTTATCACTTCATCTCCTAGTAGGTCGATCCATGTATTGAGTTATTGTAGCACTTTTGAGGATCATCTGGAGCAGCATTCCCATTAAAGGCTTTTTAGTGGACCCTTGGAGCATTTTAACTAGATTCAAGACATAAAGGGGGAAAGATGTCCACTTATGGAGGTTATATTGCACACCTTGTCGTACCTGTTGATGGGACATTTTACATGGAGGAGCATTTATTGTATTGATTTACTTGGAGAGTCTTGAGGATGGATGTTGGAGCTGCTTATTGACATGGTCAACCATCATGGAGATTGAAACAAATGGCATAACGACTCATTATTTTATTTTGTTTGACTTGTCTCATGACTTAGTTATGTGAGATAGCAATACTATTTATTTTCCTTGGAGATAAGGATGTATCTAGCATATTTTTTTGATTCTTATTGTAGGAGACTCAGGAGAGAGTGGTATCAACCAATGTTGCAAATATCGTGTCGGGGAATATATCGCCAAGGTCTTGGAAAGAAACTCATCGGAAATATCGGGGAAAATATCGGAAATTATAGGAAAATATTGGCAAAAGTAAACTTAGATCTGAAGATTTATGAAAATATCGGACAAATCGGCAACAAGAAAAACTCGGGAGAAATCGGAAATATTGGGAGAAATCAGAGATATTTGCTACACTGGTCTCAACAATTTATAGCTATTTTTAGTATGGAAGTTGTTGAGGAGGTTTAAAATGTAATATTTTATTGTTACTCCTTGGAGAACTAATGGATCTAGGAAAACAATTAACATTTATTGCATCGAGAGAAGCGAGGTTCTCTCCAACCTAGTATGGGGGAGATCCGGTCAAGTTAGTCATGTTATCCTACCCGACATAAATAATAAATAATAAAAAATGAAAATGAAAAATATAAATTACATATCGACTTAAAAAAAATTAAACTAGCATAGATCCATTTAAACCCAGATCTATCAAGTACCGAGAGGGATTCAAGTGGTAAAAAAATGTACACCTCAAGAAATTGGATCCCTCTTGGTGCTTGATAGATCCGGGTTTAAAATGGATCTATGCTAGTTGTAAGGGATATGGAGTCACTCTATTTAAAGAGCACCAATTTCCATTTGTAGCTATGGTTGTAGTTGTGGGAGAACTCCTCTCTTGAGCCTAATTGAATGTATTTTGAAGGTGAATGTGTTTATAAGGGCTTCAATTTAAAGTTTGGCTTGCATTTTCTTCCATATTGATGAATGTATGTTGTTGGAAATTACATAAAGAATTATGCTACAATAAAATCCTTGAGTAGGGTGGCCAATTGTTAAGGAAGAAGATTTAAACTAGGTTATTTAGTTTATTTTTCTTGTTGTTTTTACTTCAAGATTTAAAGGATTATGTTGTATCTTTTCAGAGAAATATTTCATGGTATCTTTAAGTATGGAATAAAATCACACTTTATTAGCCTAACATGTGCATAATTAGAGGACATTGTAAGAGCCTACAACTTTACATTTCCAGTAATATCATTTTCATATGTATGATGTTGCCTACCAAAACAACACTTCTCACCATTCTCACTTGTCCATTTTCGGCTCTCTTGACCCTCTTATTGACTCCATTTGCCCATTATTGATAGGCACTAGTCTCGATTCTCCATCACCTTATTTCAATATGCTACAACTCATGTTTTGGCTAGAGATAACTCTTCTCTTCTGTTGAAATATTGTAACTTCAAAGAATATTCTATTGTATTTTATTATTGTAATTTATTCGGAGATGTTTTATTCCTTCGTCGGGATGTTGTTATTGTATTTGGTCATCATAGAGTCATGAGGTAAAACCTCCGTTGTAAGTCGGGTCGATAGAACCCTCTAGAAAGTAATATTATATTGTTTTGTCTTCCTAGGTAAGTCGGCCTAGTAAGTTTGTTGGGGTCGACCTAGTTAGGGAAAAAGTCACGTGGAAGATAAAGTATAAATAGGAGTGATGTGCTCCTCATTTGGACACACACACTCACTTGTGTAATGCGCATAGTGAAAGTTTTTCACAAATCCCAACCCGGTTTCAACTTTCAAGCCTTTTGGCTTCTCTGCATAGTTTAATACCCAAACCCTCTATGCACAAATTTTAATCAAAATTTGACTGAACTTGAAACACATGAGATTCTTTTTCTAAATTAAAGAATTCAGAAATTTACTTTTCTAACCAAATATCAAACTCAAAAAATTTCAGTCAATCAAACACACATGAAATTGACATAGTTATTTTTGACCAATGGTCCAGGATAAAACCCCCAAGGGAAAACCTGTTTTCTGTGAGAGAGATTTATTATTTTCAGACAAATTTTACAATTTCAGAACAACAATACTTATCTTTTCCTTCCTTGAAAAACGTGCCAGAATCTCTCTGACAAAACTGTACGGAACGTAAAAAATCAGCACCTTGAAAATCGTGCCACACGTGTGAAACAATACGGAACTGTACGGTCTGACAGGTACAGAACAATACGGTTTGACAACATTTAATACACCTCGAAAATCGTGCCCTATGCGGTCTCTGACAACAATATTTATTGCTGTACTTTTCTCCTCGAAAACTGTGCAATTGTATGGACTTGTACAGTACAAAACTCCTCGAAATTCGTGCCAAATCTCTGCTGTAGATTTCCTCGATTTCTGTGCCAAGTTTGTTTGGAAATTTGTGCCAAAATTTATTGGAAAATGTGCCCACTTCAAATTCTGGAAATTTCTCACTCTGGTTTTGAAATCACTTCAAACCCTTGCTCTGTCTTTCTCTTTTTCTCTCCAAAAATCTCTTTTGGAAATGATCACAATGAATGAACTTTTGCCTTGCCCTAGTCCTTTTTGTTCATGGTAACTTTCTTGTAAATCTAATGGTCAAGATTAGATTAGATGAACGGTTCACATTAAATGCTCCATTAAATATTAATTTAATGACATTTAGTGCACCTCATGTCATTTAATTAAGTTAGAACAACCCCTTTCTATTTAATCACTCACTTAACTTTATTTAAATGTGAACTTGGGAAAACCATAACTTAGCCTTTTTAATAAAGTGACTTTAAAATTATAAAGTGCTTCTCACTTCATTAAATGCACAAGACTAGGAGTCACAACTTTATGTGTCCTTGTCCACCCCAAGGAAAGTCTAGGTGGACAAACACTTCCTAGGTAACTTTTCAACACAGAGGAGAGAGAGAGAGAGAGATATCTACAAGAAGAAGGAGCACTTGTTTGGGATTTTGTCTCTGTACTTTTGATCATCTATATTGAGGAAGTTTTGCTGGGTTTTCTTCCCCTAGAGGGTTTCCCAGGATAAGTCTGTGTCTATCTTGTGATTGTGTTTCTTTTAGTGATCTTGTATATGCTATTGTTGTGAAATTGAATTGAATACTAATGTTATCTATCTTAGCACATTGAATCTTAACATGGTATCAGAGCTAGCCTGAATATGACAACTTTCACAAGGTCAAACTCTCTCTCCCTCCGACAAGAAATTAGGGTTTCTGTCAAAGTTGGAATTTTGGAAATTTGATTGAATAGAAAGTTGCGCCTCCCTTGGGCGCATCTATTGAGACCTAGATCAAAATTTGAGTGGGTAGATCTTTGGGAAAGTCAAACCCTAGTTTGACTTTGGACCATAAAACTGTACAAAACTAAAAAACCAAAAAACTGTAGATCAGAATTTCGCAAGTCAATTTTGAGAGGTGAAGATTTGGAATCTCCAGAAACCAAGTGTACCAGTCAATTCGCCTCAGTCAAGCGCATCCCTTGGTAAGGTTAGTTTTGCATTTTGAGAAATTTCATTTTTTGGTGACCTCCTGGATAAGATGGCCCCAAGCACTAAGCTTGAGGATAAGCTAGAAGGCATAGAGAATTTTCGAGCATGGAAATATAGGATTGGCCTCATTCTTAGAGAGAGTGATCTTGCCAAATACCTCAAAGAAGAAGTTGCAGAACCTGAAGAGGATGAAGCTAAGGAGAAGCACAAGAAGGACCTGATTAGGGCAATGAGGATCATTGCTGATTCTATCAAAGACCACTTGATTCCTCAAGTGTCATCCAAAGAGACCCCAAAGGAGATGTATGATGCCCTAACCAGAATGTATGAAGGAAGAAACATCAATAGAAAGATGAATTTGAGAACTCAATTGAAGAGTACCAAGATGTGCCAAGGAGAATCCATCCAAGACTACTTCACAAGGGTCTCCCAGTTCAAGGAGCAACTAGAAGCCATCAGAGACTCCCTTGATGAAGATGAGCTAGTTATGTCTGCTCTCAATGGTTTCATTAGACCTTGGGATTCATTCATCCAGACTATGTGTGCTAGAAAGGAAAGCATGAAATTAGACATTGTATGGGAAGATTGCATCCAAGTGAAGGCTAGAGTAGTCAATAAAGAAGCTCTACTTAAAGAAGATGATCAAGCCCTAGCCACCAATACCAAGAGAGGAAGGAGTCAATCTAACTTCAAGAAGGAAAGCCACAAGGAGTCTCAACCTCCCAAGAAGTTCCAAAGGACAAGAGGAAACAATGAGAGAAGAAACTACTCCAACTTTCAATGTTTCAATTGTGACAAGCTAGGATACATTGCCAGAAATTGTCCATTGAAGAAAGAAGAATACAAGAAGAGGAACAACAATAAAAGACATCTCGCACACCTAGCTAAAGATGAAGCGAAGAAAAAGAGTTAGAAGGACTTCGAAGAAAACAAGCAAAAGAAGATGCAGAAGAGTATGTTTTATTCTCTGCACTCTCTAGGTCTGTGACACCTGGAGAAGATACATGGCTTATTGATATTGGTGCTTCAAAGCACATGACGGGACAAAAGAAAATTCTGTCAAAACTTGAAGAGAAGAACTCTTGTTAGAAGGTATCATTAGGGGATGACTATTAATATCCTATCAAAAGAATTGGTGAAGCAAGCTACAAGTTTGATTCTGGAACCCCCATGAAGATGAAAGAAGTCTTATATGTACCAGGTTTGAAGAAGAACTTACTTTCTATCTCATCATTAGATAAGAAAGGATATAGGGTTGCATTCATAGATGGACAAGTACTTATGTGGCCCAAAGAAAAATCAATTGAAGTTGCGGTGGTCATTGGTGAAGAAGGAGGAATATATAAACTCAAGGGACATTTAGAAACAACCCTTGTTCATGAGATCACTATCCCAAGTGAATTATGGCATAGGAGACTTGCTCATATAAACTACAAAGCACTACCCCATGTTAGTGTTATCACATATATAGTAGCCGGGCTACCATATTCTATTTTTCAGATTTCAGTACACTTTTCAGCCAGTTCCCCTACATATGAGATGCTGAGATGAGCATCTATGATGGATCATTGTTTGATCGATGGACTATACTACTCTCCCATGTCATGGCCGAGTCTCAGGACCCTCAGATTTGATGACTGATGTAGTCATTTAGCCATTTGCAGAGCAGTTAGTAGTGCCTAGAGTTGTATCAATGTTCTCTCATTGGACAAATGTTGGTTCAGATGGATTATTTGCATGTTTATGACTCGGCTTATATTATCTTGTGTTATGGTTATTATTGCTCTTATACTCATTCTTGTGACATGCATTAGCATCTAGTGTCATGATTTGGCGGTCATATAAATATGTGGACATGGATGTATTGATACCAGCGTAGATCCAAATCCTAGGCTCTATTAAGCGTCGAGAGGGATCAAATCTCTTCGTAGGTATCCATTGATTTGATTCAAACCAAAAGACACATCTTTTTATTTAAGGTCCACATATAATATTTTATTATTAATATTTAATATTATTTATGGCCCACATATAATATTTATTATTATTTTTAATTTTGTTATGAACTAACATTACAACATTTCCCCATACATCGTTTTAAAACCATATGCAAGGCCCTCTTACAACCATGGGTTGTTTAGGAGGCCTTGCACATGGTCTTAAAACCATTTGTAAGGCCCTCCTAAACCATGTACAATAAAACTACGGGTTGTTTAAAAGGCCTTGCACATGGTTTTCTCCTAAACTATGTACAATAAAACTATGGGTTGTTTAGGAGGCCTTGCACATGGTTTTAAAACCATGTGCAAGGCCTCCTAAACAACCCTTAAAACCATGTGCAAGGCCTCCTAAACAACCCATAGTTTTATTGTACATGGTTTAGGAGGAGGGCCTTGCACATGGTTTTAAAACCATAAACCATGTGCATGGTTTTAAAACCATGGTTTAAAACCATGTGCAAACCATGTGCACATTGTTTTAAAACCATGCACATGGTTTATGGTTTTAAAATCATGTGCAAGGCCAACATTTTTTATTATTTTGTTAAGTAAAAACATTACAACATCTCCCCCATATTGTGTTTTTTTCCTCACCCATATTTTTTTACGGATAATTAAATTTTTACTTTTTTATTGTTTTGTTAGGTAGGAAGATTACAACATCTCCCCCATATTAGGTTTTTTTCTGACCGATATTTTTATTTTGGCCTTTAATTAAAAAAATTATTTTTTATTAATAAAAATAATGTTACGTAACGTTACAAGATCTCCCCCATACTGGGCTATAGAGCGCCTCTCGGCGCAATTATGTATGTATGTCCTTACTCAGACCTGGAAGTTCTTGATCCATGCTCATTGGTGTTACCCTCCTTAGGGAGAATAGAGGTAGTCATTCCCACCATACTTTGGCTTGCTAGTGTTGGTTTCATTATTCACTGTCTCCACCCATCCATTACCTTCCAGTTATGTTTTCGACCCGACCTACTACTTGACTTGTGGCATGGAGGACCTTTCCCCACTAGAGCCTCTTTGTTGGACAAGCTTCCCTGTTTATTTGTGTCTCGACTCTGAGTTGCCTAGGGTGTGTTGGCTAAACCTGAAACAAGTAGCGTTGCCATCAATACAATGTATTTGGAAATGAAATGAATATCTTATGAAAAAGCCCATTCATGAAAAGTAGTGTTTTTAAACATACATGAATGCAAGGCAAGCTTAATGAAATTGGCTTTGAAGTATAATGAATGGATATCTTAAAACATTCATGAAAAGTAGTGTTTTTAAACATACATGAATGCATGAATACTAAAATAATAAAAGTCCGTGTAATAAATACATGGACCAAGGCTATGGAAAATCAAAGGCCCAAAAAAGCAATGGTTCCTAAAGTTATATCTAAGGATTGCTGGCCTCACTTGTATTGATTGGGATTGTGAGCATTTGTCAAGGTGAATAAGCACCTCTGAACGTAACTTATCCATTTGTGAGACACTGCCATCCCTTTTGTTGTTGCTTGTTCGACATATGCTAGAGTGAGTATCCCCTTTCCATATCCAAAGTGTTACAGTGTTGAGTTGGTGGTCACCCTTTGGCCTAGACTTTTGAACTTTAGCCTTCACCCTTCACTAGCAAATTGATTACAACTATGAAGTGAGTATGGTTTGAGTTATAATTAATAAATGAAACCCTATATATTTGGTTGATATACCGCTAGTGAAGTGATTGCTACTTGTTATAATTCTTACTTGAATGATTTGTAGAGCATTTTTTATCCTTTGAACACTTACAGCGGATGGATGTTAGCCTGGGTTATATTATTGATTATGTGGTCATTTACAGATTATTATTTTGTCTATTTGGGTATATTGGATATTATAGATGATCATGCAGAGACATATAGGGTGTATGAGTATGCACCTTAGATGGATTTGGACTCCCTGAGTCCAATGAGACAGCTTGCTTTCAGTTCCGGGTAGTTGCAGGGATGATTTGGCTCAGTGTACCATTCTAGTGCAGTTTTGCCATGTTGGATGGCCTGTCTGAGCAGAGAGATGATTTGTTTGGATCTCCTAGGGCGCTATATGAGGAGGGGGTGGTCCAGCCACTTGTTTTTACCATATTACCCCCCTCGCAGAGAGCCTGGTGGGCTTAGTTGGATAACGCAGGCACCCTAGGAGGCAGTTTTGGGCATATCACGTTTCTCGATGCAGAATTAAAATAATTAAAATGGCTACTGAAGAATTCGATTTGGGCCGTTGAGGCAAGGAAATGGCATGGGATGAGTTTTGATGATGAGAGTGATGTCTTCCACTCCTCCTTTAGCAGTTTTAGCACTTGGATGGACCCACATCCATCTTTTCGGCATGATTTATTATTTTCTGGAGCTTTTGGAAACTCACGATTTCCTAAGAAAGGCACTATTTTGGCATTTAAAAATTATATTATTTTATTGTGCCATGGGGACACACTAGGAGAGTTAGTTAACACTCCCTAGACCCACCATGAGCTTTATTTATTTTTTATTGAGTGGGATCCCCTCTCCTAGGGTGATTTGGTTCATTTTTATATTATATTATTGTATTGATCCATGTACTCTATGTTGAGCTCATCTCAACCGTTGATTAGAACATATTAATCTTTTAATCTTAGCCACCCATTTGAAAAGTGGTTATGATTTTGGTTCTCTCATTCCTACTTAAAGGAGAGAGCTTCTCATTTGTAAGGGGTCTTTGGCTCTTGGATTTGGATAATAGAAAAACTATTCTTATGGAATTTTTTGGATCTCCTTTGCATCTGATGTTCTTAGATGGTGATTGGAAAATCTATTGCTTCCTAGCGTTTGGGTATTTGTTGTGAGATCTATATTTTGTGGAAACATTGTCTTGTCTACAGGAGGGCGACTTCAACTTCGGCGTTTTTGCAGGGGCTCCTCAACTCGCTTGGATTGGCTTCTCTTGTATCAGGGGGTTTTCATTAGCATCATTGTGATCTATGATTTCATCTTGCTATTTTTCTGTAGCATTTGATCTTCTTTCTTGACGCATCAAATCTGATATGGTTGACATTTGTTGTGCAGGAGAGAGGGCGCATTGGCTTCCTTGGGCAAATCATTTTACATAGAAGCTTCCTCAAATCTTCTCAAATTGATCGGGACGGCATAGATCATCATCATCAAGGCATCTACAAGGTTTTCCAGGTAAGATCTACAAGTTGGTGCTTCTTTTCTAGATCTCAATCCATTGGCATCTTCATTTTCATGTTAAAACCCTAAATATTAAAAAATAAAAAATATTATGGATCAAACCGCTTGATCTCGGGGCAAACCATTTCTGGGTTTTGTAGATCGGGTCAAACCCTAAGTGGGTCTTCAAAAACGTTTTGCTAAAGTGACTCCATTTGGTCCTGTTGCAGGTGCAACTGTTCTCCCCAAATTTCTTAAATTTTGGGGCCCTCCTTATCTTTTAAGAGTTGTTTTGATGTCGTTTGATTCATGAATGTTTGGCCTTGCTGTAACTTTGGTTGATTCTAAAGGTTAGTTGGCTGCCTGTTGTTAAGGGATGCTTTTGTTAAGATTTTATTGTGGGGCGCAGAATCGAATTTGGAGTGCTAGCCTGAAACCCGTCAGATCATTGCCCTTTGAACAAACCATTATCTTTGAGGTGAGACAGTTTGAACTTCGCTGATTTTGAGTTCTCTGACACTTAAGTTTCCTTGATTGGGTGTCATTTTATGTTGGATCGGAAGCTATAATCTTTTTTCCTTCCGCCGTTGCGGATGCCCGAGCGGTTTGGCGTCCGAAGTGCAAAGTGGTCCGGTTTTCGATTTGAAAGTTTCTTGTCAGATGGTTGTGCCTCTTAGTCTTTTTCCTTCCGCCGTTGCGGCTGGGAAAGTCCTTTAGCCTCCGAAGCGTAAAGCCGTCCGATTTTCGACTGAGGGTTTTTCTCCCGCCCGCGTTTCACATCATTTTAGCGCTTGTCTTTCTGCCGTTACGGCTGGGAAATCCATTTGGCGTCCGACGTCAAAGTCACCCGATCTCCGATGGAGTTTTCCCGCCCACAGCTTTGAATCGCGCCTCTTAGTCTTTTTCTTCCCGTCGTTGCGGCTGAGCCAAGCCTTTGACTTCCGATGTCAGTATCCTTCCGACTTCTGCCAAGGTGCACCAGGCCATTTTTTTTTGTGGAGTAGTCGTTTTAGTTTGTATAATCTGCCGCTCTGTTTCATAACACAGTCCCAAATGGATAATACACGTGGATTAATTGCAGGTGTGCGTAAGGAGCTGATGCGTGAAGACGTAGAAGAACAGTTTGGTAAAAATCGAAACGACACCGACCAGATCACTGAAAGGTCCCTCGAAGCGGAAGACAAAGTCAATAACGCTAAAGGTACGAACCTGACTGCTGGTCCGTTACTAAAAGAATCATGAGTGCATACAGACAACTCAGAAGAATACGAAACGCTGGGGAAACCGAAAGGTCATGCGTTGGGGGAAACCCAAACGATTTAATGTTTTGTTTAAATACTGGAAAGTGAGAGGTTACGGGGGCTTTTTCCCTGAAAAAATTTGTAAACTCTTTTGGCTTGTAAGAGGAACTACTTCGTTTTACAGTGAGAAGGTGCAACTTTTGCCTGCTGGAGAGAGCGAAATGTGGAATGTATCAATGCGACTAAATGAACAATGTTGAAGAGGAACTATTTCGTTTTCAGCTGTGTTTCATTTACTGTGAGAGTATTTAACTGCCTGAACCTATGTTCTTGTTGAATGTTCTTCAGTATCTTTGGGATGTTTTCCATTGTGAGTAATAAATGTTGTTCATAAAATAATCGGCTATCTGGTTGTTTAAATATCTGTAATTGTTCGTGTGTCTTGAAAGAAGTGTCAGCTAACTGTAACTCTTCATAATGCATGTACACAATGTATTACTCACTTACAAATGATAATCCTGCTCCCTAGGGATAGTTTAGGTAGTTAGTTTCTTTTTCTTGTTGTCTGTGATTGGGATGCTAGTGAGTCTTAGACGAGAGGTAAGAACCTGCGCATCACATTGTGACTGCTCCTCGCATCTTATCACCTTGCATGGTTAATTAGGCACTTGCATATCATACATTAAGTCAAAAAATGCAAAACTCACGGTGGACCGAGCCGTAACCGGTAAAGCCTTTGTTTTGTACTTGACCTACGGTAGCCGGACCGCAAACCGGACGAATTCCCCATACCAAACAGTCAACGGGCTAGTTGGGAACGTTGATTGGGGAGAATCCCTTACTGTTGTTGCCTGCGAATTTCGGGGCCTCAACAGGTCCAAATCCCAAGGCACTGTTCTCTAAGAACTAGCGCTACCCCTCATGTTGCCTCCTTCTCTTGTGATTTGATGTTTTCCTTGTGGATCGGGTGCTTTGACACTGTCATACCTTCTTTCGAGTTCACCCCGTGGTACTAGATAACCCCAATCCTATTCTTCCCCTCCCTGCATTGGTCACTGTTAAACCAAAAAATTGCTCATATAGCCTACACCATGCAAAGACATCCATTTCCTAACCCATTCTACCCCTACACCCATTTAACCTTATGTTTTTCTCTCAAAAAGTCCCAAAAATACCCTCAAAGGGCTTAAAAACCCACAAAAGAGCTTAAAAAGCTCAAAAAGGAGCTAAAAAGATCAAAAAGAGGGCTAAAGCCCCAAAAGGGGTCTAAAAACCCTAAAAGGGCTTAAAAACCCCAAAAGGAGCTAAAAAACAAGCAAAAAGGGCTTAGAACCCTAGGTAGGGCCCAAAACCCTAACCAGGGGCTAAAAACCCTAAAAAGTTGAGAAAAACTATAAATAGAGGTGTAGGGGTCCCCATCATACATGATTCCTCCTCTCTGTCGTTATAATGCCTGTGTGAGTACGTTGAGAGACATTTTACTCTCAAGCTATTCACCTCCCCCACAACTCCATTCCTTCTTTTGCTCATTCTCTTTGGTGTGTTGAGTCAAAACTCCACCCAACCCTAGCCTGTGGAGAGGCATCTTCTGAGTTTGGGCATGGTGGCCCTCTTTCAAGCCAGATAGGAAGGTATATTGTTTCATCTTTGTTTGTTTCATTTGTAGTCTGTAGATGTTTCGTATTTGCTTTTATTTTCTAACAGTTTGCTACAGCTTGTCTTTTCTCCATTGACTCTACCCTTTCATCCTCTAGACGGAAGGGAGGTGCTTCTGCATGTAGCCAGGGTTTTTCCTTGGCTACAGTCACGTTTCCCAAGGAAGAGGATATCTTCATCTTTTGCTAGTACCTGGATCCTGGATCTAGTAGTAGGCTTATAGGTCACTTGTGTTTCGAACTTGGGTCAAATTTCACATCTCATAAACCCTTGATCCAAGCCCTAGTTCACCTTGTGACGTCATCCATAGATCTAGGGTTTACTCCACCTTACACCTTATGTACTTCAACTCCCTTTGATTTGATCTAGTGTTTAGGTTTGATCTCTCTTGTCGGGAGTAGATCTGGGTCTTCCCCATTGTTGTCTTGGGCTAAGATAACATCAAGTGAAGATTGCCTTGATTGGCATGACAACCATCCATTTGAGAGTCGAGGCTATCTTGGTTCCACCTCTTTAGTTGCCCATCCCTCTACCATCCATCCTGGATTCACCTAATAGAGGCAACTACAAGTTTGGTGATAACAATGAACAAAGTAGTGACGAGATTACCAGATTTGGAAAGTAGTATTGGCTTAGTATTGTCTTAGTAGTGGGGTCCTCTTGGTTTTCATTTTAGGGAGTATTGGCTTAGTGGCTCTACTGACTACCCCCTGATGTAGAGGAAGTCCCTCATCATGCTGGGCATTTATGCCTAGGGTTGATGATTTGGTGCTTCTTGGGATGTCTCCACTAGGACACATGGCTAGGGTCTCTTAGCCACACTTATGTTTATGCTATGTAGAAGGTGATTGCATGTATAAGGGTTGTCATACGCACCTTAGCACACCTCATGGATACCCCCTTGGACCTCTTTTTCTTTGTACTATCCTTCCTCTTGGTCAACCTAGTCATCAAGGATAAATCGTCCACCTTCTTTGCAAGCTTGAAGAGGCTGTACCACCTAAAGGAGGGCGTTGAGGTAAAAAGCACAATGTTAGGGTTAGATGGGGCGTGATGTCCTCCTTCTAGGCTCAACGTTTCATCATGTTGCAACACTTAATCATTTTTATCATTATTTTGTGTTTTATTAAGGTTAAGCACCGGATTGTAGGTGACAAACCCTAAAAAATTCATTTGAAGTCATTTTAAGACATTTTAGGTAGGCCGACTCTAAAAGGAGGTTTAAGTTAGCCTAGTCACATATAAATAAGGCTAGCGTCCTCATTTGTAACTCAAGATTTGGGGATCAAAGAAAATCTTATCTTTGTTTCTTCTTGTCTATTGGCACTAAGTGGTGCACACCTCTCTTCTTGAGCAATATAGAGCTTCGTGTGGTGGTTTTTGGTGTTTGAAGGTTTCTCTACTAACTTGCAAGGCTTGGACAAGGGAATGGATTCTTGGGAGGGTTACTCTCCTCTTTTCTTTGTCCTTTGTGGTAAGATCTTTGGTTCTCTTATCTTTCACTGTCAAAGACATCCGAGGTAAGAGTAAATTAGGGTTTTTATGCATAGTAACGTAGTCTTGTAAGTGAGACATCCATTCTTGGAAGGTCTCTCTTGCACCTCTCTTTGCCTTGATTAGAGTTTCTTGGTTTTTCCCTAAATCATACAAAATTTGGTTTCCTATTCTTGAGGGGAACTTTATCATGATTTCTTGGTGCTTCGAAAGAACGCGACCTAGGTCTTATTCCTATCTTCACTCAAATTCCATTTTATTAAATTCTTGTACCATATATGGCAAAAATACAAAAAAAACCATAGAAAACCCTTGAAAATTACTTATCTTAACAAAAATTCAAAAATAATTAGTTTTGTGCCCTAGTTATTTTATAATTGTTATTTTAGGAAGTTATTAATTGTAGCAATAAATTCTTGAGGTTGACAAAATATTGAGAAAATCCAAAAAAGTTGAAAAATCTTCCAAAAAAGTCAATTTTTAGCCCTAAAAGAGGTGACATCATCCTAGGGTAAGGTACCGTCAGCCCTTAGAGTTAGTTGCAGATATGGTTGTGGTATTATCGTAGGTCCATTTCGACCAAAAAATCAAACCCTAGAATGTTTGAGGAAAATTTCTTCAAATCCTAAATCACCGTTGGTGACCCTGGGGGGAAATTGAGGCCAAAAATATTGCTGGTTCATATTGCCTGCAGAAAATCGCAGACTTGAAGAGAAAAACATCTCCCAAAGTAGCACTAGCCTTGCCCAAGCAAGTGTGCCTTAGGGGGGGATTGGAGTTCTCTTGGTTGGAGGTCATTGGAAGGTAAATTTTGTGTGAATCTTATGGTTAATTTTGGATATATTTCACGTTTTATCTTGCTGGTCTGTACTGCAGAAAATAACATAATCATATTACATATCCATCATTGCTCCTAACCTTACAAGTCAAAAGGTTTATTATACATATTTTTTGTTGACTTCGTTAGGCATTGGTCTACTAACAGTGGAAAGGTCTTGTAGGGATAGAAGTGTTTTTAATTGTGTTTCTTACATGTCTATTTTTACCCCATTCCAGGGAGCCTCCTGTGGTCCAAAGAGCAGGGCCTAAAGAGGAAGGGGGGTTACATTGAGGTGACATTGGGTGTACCTCGAAAATTTTCCAATCATAGCATCGAGTCCACATATCGTCATTGGTGGAAGGGTGCTAGTTTTTGAGGTAACACAACTCATGGTATTTCATGAATGGAGGGAATTTACTATTTACTATTTACTCATCTTATTGGTTGACCACATGTGAGGACGTTGGCACACTTATCTAGGTCACCCTCCTCTTGTGCACATGGTTTTGGGAAATCAACACATGGTTTTGGGAAATCAACACATGGTTTTGCAAATCAGTTGATTGTTTTTCGGCTCGTGGTTTGAGAAAAAGTATTTGTTTATGAAGTTAATCAAATTTACACTTTTATCTAGGGCGCATTTGTATAAAAGGATTGTTTTTATTGCTTGTTGTCTATTCAAATTGGCGACAATGCACATTCATCAAGGAGAACACCTCTCAAAGAAGAATATTTATTTATGAATCAAGGATTATTCTATTATTGGTGGTGATTCTTCTAGAATGTACACTCTTCTTGAATGCACCTCTTCTAGGTGCTCTTTCTGCACTATTTCATAGTCAAAGAGGGTTATTTCTTCATCTACGCCTGGCAGTATTTGAGGGCACACTCACCTTGTTGACTTGGCAATTATATTGTTTTAATTTGGGGTGGTTATGGAGGAGTCTTCTTGAAGAGCACTCTGCACACTTTTTCATGCACCTTGTGATAGTATTACTATTTTGAGGAGCTGGTTGAGGGGTGTTCTTCTAGGAGGAGTATTGTATATTATTTTATTTTATGCATTTTGGAGGGCACAGTGTGTGACTTCTTCCATGTGGACATTGAGCACACTATCCTTTGTCAAAGAATCTTATATCATATCTTGCTTGCAAGCATCTTGGAAGGTGCACTAGTCGTGGACATTTTATCTTGTTGACTTGTCAACAAACTTATCTTTAGTGATGAACTTTCTCTCTTGGAGGTTTCTCTTGCTTATTTTATCATGAAAACCATTTGATTTGTCAACTTGAAGGGACAAGACCTAACTACTCTATTATTATATTATTTCATTGACTTGTCAGGGAGGTAGTTAGGTGAATAATGTATTTCACTGTAAGAGAGAAGGAACTTTCTCTTTATTTGATGTATCGTTGGATTGTGGGAGAAATCCCTTGGAGCTTTGTTGGAGATCTATTGATACTTTTGAAGGAAGAATAAAGTACTTTATGGGTGAGAAAATGTTTTAGATCTTCATGCTCTTTCCTCAATTTTGCTTTAGTTTCTTTGACAGCATATGAAATAAAAAGTAGGTAAAATCTTTCTTCTTTTCATTATGTTATTCATGCAATGTTTTGATGATGCAATCTTTCTCTACACTTGGTTAAATGCACATATACCTCATTATGGATAATCATAATATTTACGTGTATTGGGTTTTATTTGCTCTAGTAATGCCCTTAGTAACTTTTCTGTGATTTGTGACAGTAAGGAGGTGGACCATAGGAGCTTCTACATCTCAACTTCATTGGCCACTCTTCCTCATTAGGATAGTCTCTTATCAAGTCATCATTTGACCCCGTATGTCCAATGGAAAGACACTAATTTCTGGTCCACCCATTCACTTTTATTTCATGTACCTTATTAAACTGTTTTGCTGGAATTAATTCTTCATTTCACCTTGTATTCCATAGCTTATAATTCCCAGCAATCCTTTCCTAGGGAAGACCTCCTTGTGTTGGAGGAGGGCTAGCCTAAAGTGTAGAATAGGGTTGGTGAGATGACAGTAGCCCCCTATTAGTTACCCATAGGCCAGCGTTTGCTCCTTCGGACTTTAGTCTCACTCTCACATGCCAGTTTGTGTGGTAACACAGATTTTGATATCCCCAAACTTCAGCATTCTTATACATGAAAGGCTAGCTAGAAATGGTGTTTTTAAGGCTGCCATATGTCAGGGACAGCAGTATCCTCCATGGGTAAATAATTGCAGGGGTTTCCAGCCTTCTAAACAAGGGAGGCAAGCCCTAGATATGAGGTTATTTCCAGATTTGATGTTTTTTCTTGTTCCTCACATATATTTTTGATGAGTGGCAGCAAATGAAGTTGGGACAGATTAGTGGAGTTGCCCAAACTCTTCTTATTTGAGGATATGCTTGATGCTTCTGAAGTGGACGATTTCTACATCAGCCTTATCCAGGAGTGGATAGAACAAGCCTGCAGTGACACATGCCATTGCTATCCTTGGCATGGTTATGATATACTTGGCCATGTTCATAAGCTTACTTCAGATTTTGGCCATCTTCATGAGCTTACTTCAGATTTAGCCTTGCAGCAATGGATTCCAGCCTATGTTTGCTTGATTATTGATGCCCCCCTTGCTTTGTTTTTTGGCCAAACACAAGGAGACTTTATGGTTTGGACGAGCATTAAATGCTTACATTGATTGTTTGATTTCACCTGATATGCTCAATCTTTGTATGTTAGAGTAGGGTAGGATGAATAAGCTCTTGAAGAGTATTAGATAGGAATAGTTAGCTCAACATGAGCATTAGATCTCTTTTTATCTTTCTTTGGCATCTTGGCTTATGCCCTTTTTCCATGTAAAGCCAAATGGATGTTCATACCAGATGGATGTAATGATTGCTTTCTGAACAGTTTGATTGAAGAGGAAGCCTAAATTATTTAGTCAAGAGGTTTTGAGGTACATTGGCGAGATAGTAGATACCCATGTGTGTAGATTGAAGAAGGCCCTTTAATGGGTTGAAGCAGGCACCACAAGCATGTTACTCGAGGATTGATGAATATTTACTGAAGTTGGGCTTTACCAAGACTACAGCATATCTAAATCTTTAATATTTATATTATAAATCCGATTTGCTTGTTTCAGTCCTGTGATTCTTCTAGGTAGTCAGGGTGCAAGAAGTTGCAAAGCAAATTTGACATGAAGGACATTGGCCTTGTGCATTACTTTTTGGGTCTAGAGGTTTGGTAGGGTGCATGTGAAGTCTTCCTTGGGCAAGGGAAATACATAATGGAGATTTCGAAGAGACTGTAGATGCTAGACTGCAAACCTTTGGCCACTCCTATATGGTGCATGTTATCACACATACATTTGTAGTTGGGCTACCATGATGCAGCATACAGACTTTATCTCTTATTCTATTCCGAGCTATTTTTCACATGGGGTTTTAGCATGGAGCATTACAACCTTAGCCATTTCAGAGCCTTGTTTTGCAGAGTTTCCTTGCCAGGACTGAGATTCATTGGTCCATTGAGATGATTTCAGTGATGACCTAGTTCATTTGAGCAGAATAGCAGATCAGATTTGGTACACACAGTTACAGAGGGGCCCTATCAGTTGGAGACATGTATATATGGTGAGATCAGGTATATGCTTCTATAGTTTGATTCTGCTCTGTGATGTATATCAAACACTTGTCTTGTCAGGATGATTGTGGTGACCTATGCTTATATATGTACTGATACTTAAACTTGTGTTGAGACTAATCAAAGGATTTGATGTTGAAGACTGTTGCTCATGCCATGCTTGTACAAATAGTAAACCTTATTTCTTTGTTGGCTCCATCCAATGATGTGTAAGTAATCCGTTGTTGAATTTCATCCCATGACTTAGACTGGTTGAGACTTGTGAGATTGAAGATCTTTTCCCCATCTTGACCCCTGTACATGATAGACTCCATGTTGTTTTTTGTTTTTGGCTATGAAGTATGTGGCTTGGCCAGTGTGGCTGGGTTCATTGGGAAGTTCTCCTTTAGTTTTCAAAACAAGTGCTCCACCAAACAGTGTTGCTAAACAATAAAGCATCAGAACGCATAAAAGCTGTATCTAAATTGTGACAAGTATAAATTTTTAAATGGTAGTCAGTGGCCAAGGGGTTGAGCACTCATTCTTTGTATAATGTGAGGCTTATCTGCCCTCCATAGGGGCAGCAGGGAGAGGCAGACCCGTCGGGGCTATGGACTGCTCGCTGGCAGTGGGGCTAGGACTTACTCATTTACTGGAGCCCAGAAGGATTTCCAGGGCACCTGCTCTTGTAGGCTGACTACTATCTTATGTGAAAAATGAAGTTATTGAAAAAGATCAATGGTCAAAGGATGAGCACTCACTCTTTGTATAGTGTTCGACTCATTTTCCCCCATAGGGAAACAGGGTGAGACTAACCTGCAAAGGCTATGTTTTTGTCAGTATTGGAGCCCAGAAGGCTTCTAGGGAACCTGCCTTTGAAGGTTGATCTATATTGCAAATTAGTGCACAGGAAAACTTGCTAGAGTCTGAGGGAAGCAAACCCAAGTATTTTATCCACTTGTGAGACACTGCCATCCCCTATTGTTATCTGTCATGTATATATCACTTTGGTTGAGTGTGTTGGTTATCATTCAGAGAGATCACATAGTCAAAGTCAGTCTGAAGTCATTCCCCTTTACCTAGCCTTGTTTTTCATCCTCACCCATCATTAGCACACTGTTTAAGCTTTGTAAGTATGGCATGAACAAGTAGTCTTCGAGAAGATTTTGGGATTTTTCAAAAGCATAGGTATATCTTACTTACTATTATTATTATTGTCATCATGATTATGAATAACATGATTTAAGTTTGGTTTTGATATACACCATTGGAGCTTTTCTTACCTTGGATGCATGCAGGATCATATTGGTACAACATCTCACCTCTAGTTTGGGTACTTTGACCTGGTCAACCCACTTGACCAAGTTAAACACGGTTCCCAAGGTAGTGACTCAAAAAACAACATAGCTTATATTTGTTCTAGACATGCCCAGGACCAATACTGCAGTTTCAGTTTTGAGAGTTTGGCCCTAGATCTCCTAATCAGTGATTATTATCACTTTATTATTGGCCAAATGATCAAATTTTATTACAGTTGGCAGTGATTTTGGTTTTCCTAGAGCATTGCAGTGTTCCATGGGGTATGAGTAGTCACTTATACCATTCTTCTGTGTCTCTGGATCATCTAGTGTAGTCAGTTTGTCCCAGTTATCAGCCTGGACATAGTTATGATGACTTTCATCAGTTTCAGAGGATGTACCACCATAAATTGAACTAGGAAATTCACTGAGAAAATCGATTTGGTCGATTGGGTCAAGGAAATGGCTTGGAAATTTGTCAGATGATGTGGTTTGGCTCCCCGGACAGTTCTTTAGCAGTTGCAGTCAGCATTGTTGTTCGGATTGTTTTATTTTGGCTCAGCCAGTGAGGAAGTCCCCCAAGGGGTGCCCCTCAACTTGGCTAATTGATGTATTTCACTGTTATATCATATGTTATGAGGTTGTAATGGGGCCTAGGGTGAATTAAGCCCCTAGTGACCCCTTTTGATGTATTATCATGTCATATGTTATGTTATGTTGTGACTTTCACCTTGGGAAGGCATCTTTGAGCAAAGTGCGACCCCCTTTTGATGTGGTCACTTTGATCCATGTGATGATCTTTGTACTTTTTGATCTCCACCATTGATGATGTCTTAATCTCAACCGTCGGATGATAGTTAGTTGAAATGTGGACACACTCTCAAACTATTTAAGAGAGGTGATCCCCCCATTGTAAAGCATGAGCTCTAACACCGGAGTATTGAATAAAGAGATTTGTTTGGGATTACACACTTGATTATTGTTGATGAGTTAATGATTTGATGACTGGCGTTGTTATCTTTTTGCACTGAGTTTGTTTCGGGATAGATCTTGTATTTTTCTAGCACCCATCCATTTGTAGGCTGAAGGAGGCACGCTTGAAGAAGTCGCACTAGTGAGGGAACTCACTCTGTTTTGGTTCTCGGGTGTTGTGTTTCAAGGAGTGATTCTTGCTTGATGATTTTCATTTCCCGTACTTTCTTTATACTGTAGATCTTGTTCGTTTGTCTTACCAATTGATTTTCTTTGGTTTGACAGGTTGATGGGGGCATTAGGGTCACTGGCAGAAGCTGAACTCCATCAAGATCTCGCTCGGAACACTCATTTGATCAGAAAAACAACATTCTTCATCATCCCGAAGGTCATCAACATAATTCAGGTACGTCTCTTAGGTGATTTCTTGACCTTTTGATTTTCTCATGCATTGCCCATCACTGCTTTCATTGAAAAACCCTTCTTTAGAATTAGGGAAAAACAACGAATCAATTTGCATTGGGAATTTGCAAATTTGGTCATCTGGGTTTTGTTGGCCATCCCCCAAAACCTCTTCTCCCTCCTAGGCGTTAGCATTGGACTCCATTACTCATCTCCGGGCATTAGTCACTTAGGAAGGAATTGCCCCTCTTGGTCTGGCAGCCAGTTTCTCTGTGTTTTTTTTCTGTAATATCCCAAATATTGATATTCTATTGTTTCACTATTCTAGGGTGACTTGTACTCTCAAAATGTGCAAGAATACTGAATAAAAATTTGCATGCAAGGTGCCGGAACAATGTTCCTAAATTATAGCTAAACTAGGGCAGATATTTACAGAAAGAAGGTCAACACCTGCCATTGATAATCTTGCTGATGATACTCCAGAGATAAGATGCATGCATAAAGACCTGAACTGGTGAGATAATGATGCTTCCTTCCCGGTGTTACCGCCCAGCAGCACAAAACCCTCTCAGCTAAAGGTGACGTTTTTGGTGAAGGAGTTGCCTAATGGAACTGAGATTTAGTAGTAGGGTATCAGGAAATGCTATCTTTTAATAATCAAATTCTTCCGGTTGGAAACTAATAATCGTTAGTCGAAAAAACAATTCGTTTCAAGATCATCATCGTCAAGTCGCAAGGTCGATCGAAGGCAGGGGTCGCTCTTCCTCAACGTTGTCCTCTTCTTATTCTTCATTGAGTTTTTGTTGAAGGTGTTATGGATCCACTTGTTCATACTTACTGACATGATTGATTAGGTGATTACAACACTGTGCAAGGGAGAACAACGAGGGTGTACCATTCGGATTTGGATTCGGATTTTGTCGGGATGTAGATCTTCCCGTGCCGGAGAGAATGACCGGAGCATGTAGAGATTTTGACCCCTCTAAGCAGGTAGCGAATTGGTTACCCCGTTGAGCTGCTCACGCCCCCAACCACACAAAACTGCTAATAACTGCTTTGGATGAGCAAATTGGAAGCTGATGCTAGTATATGGAAGATAAATTGAGATTCAGAAACCCAACGAATATTTTGGGGTTTTCCAGCTAAATCCCCAGTTGCACACGTGTTCCTGCAGATAATCTTTCGGTGGATGCCAAATCGCTGTATCTGAATGAATAAGGATGAAAGCTGATGGTGGACCTGAATGGCCTACCCTGAAGGAGATTAGGGCAGATATTTCACTGCTGAACCTGTTATCACATATATAGTAGCTGGGCTACCATATTCTATTTTTCAAATTTCAGTACATTTTTTAGCCAGTTCCCCTACATATGAGATGTTGAGATAAGCATCTATGATGGATCATGATTTGATTGATGGACTATAGCTCTATCCCATGCCATGACTGAGTCTCAGGACACTCAGATTTGGAGACTGATGTAGTAATTTTATCTATTTACAGAGCAGTTATTGGTGCCCAGAGTTGTATCCATCTTTTCTCATTGGACTGATGTTGGTTCAGATGGATTATTTACATGTTTATGACTCAGGTTATATTATCTTGTGTTATGGTTATCATTTGCTCTTATACTCATTCGTGTGACATGTATTAGCATTTAGTGTCATGATCTGGCGGTCATATAAATATGTGGACTTGGATGTATTGATATTATGTATTGATGTCCCTACTCAGACCTGGAAGTTTTTGATCTATACTCATTGGTATTACCCTCCTTAGGGAGAATAGAGGTTGTAATGTCCTCTTCTGCTTAGGCATTGAGGACCAACCTGCTAACCTATGTGATTCCTATAGGTTCGAGCGGGTACTGACAGTTAAGGAATTAGCTGAAGATTGATGCCATATATAGAAGATCTAGGGCATCAATATTATATCACCATTGGGTCAAAGAGGGCCACTAGAGCCAAAGGCCACCTGCATGCATGACATCCGGGCATTATTTAATGATGCATGCACCCGATTAAGTCTCCATGCGCATGCATGCAAGTCAACTGCAAATTAGAAGATAAAGTGACCTAATTAGGTCAAAAGTTAGGGTTTTCGCAGTTGAGAGTTATAAAAGAAAGATAAAGTGAATGGAGAAGTCACTTATGTGATAATTGATTTGTGGAGTCGAATTGGAGAGCTCAACGAGCTAAGTTGGGGTTGAGCGCATGCTCAGCTAACTGGTGTATTTTGGCAGCAAAATCTATCTGCCCTAGTTCATCATCAGGTTGGATCATCCAGGTTCAGCACTAGTTCATCATCAGGTTACATTTAGCAGTTATTCCGGGAGGTTGATTATTCATCCAGCCAGAGGGTTCCACCGTCACACCGTGTCACCGTGATTAGAGACAAAGCAATTCGTTTTCCTACCTACAGGGTTCAGAACTTCCGTATGCCGCTTCCATCATCATCAGAGAGGTATTATAACCCTAGTGCACATCATTCGGGCTTCCAGCAGCAGCTTATTTATTATTCTGGAGCTTATATAGTTTGAGAGGAGGGCGCATTCACCTGTGGAGGACGATTTGGTGTATCTCCTTATTCCTACGGCAGAATCCTTGCATGCTGGGACCAGTCTCTTCACCATCAGCTGATCTATATACTGGTATGTACATGCATTGATTTCTCCTATTTTATAGCATCTCAGTATTTTTCTAGGGCACATATTTGCATGCAACTGCATGCATGCAAAGTTCGGGGTTTGCTTTCCTATTTGATTAAGGAGTAAGTCTATTAGCCATCTACAGTATACACATAAACACGAAAATATCAGTTTGGGATATTACAGTGGTATCAGAGCTATTTTCCTTGCCAGGTGTGGGCATGCAAAAATTATAAATGAATCCAGGAGACCCATACAACATTACTCACAGGAGACAGAGGTATAGAGACAGAGAAGAGGAGTTAGAGGACATAGATTTGGGGAATAGAGAGTATCAGTTTGAAAAAGGCAAAGAAACAATGGCCGATGATGATAAAATAGCTTTCAATAGTCTCATATCAGCCATAAAAGAACTCACCACTGGGCAAAAAGAAATGATGAGCACCTTCAAGCAAATGACTGAGAAGAATGGGCCCACCCCACACAGTCCCTTATTTCCCAACAGTGATAGGGTATCCACCAGCAGTAGTAGGGAGCACTTACATACCAACATGCAAAGCCATCCCCATATATACAAGCCTTTCCGACCTACCATGCCTCAATTCTTAGATAGTCTAGTTGCAGTGCCTCTAGCACAAGCAGAACCAGAAGAACCCATGAGTGCCTATCTGAGAGAATATAGGGCTTTAGGAGAGGACTTCCATTCAGCCATGACCTTCACTGACTTCTGCCACTTTAAAAGTAAGAACAAACCCAAAGCTTACAATAGGCCATTCACCCGAAACTATGAGTTACAGCGCACCGTAGGGAAACTGACTATCCCTACCTTTGAGGGCACCCGGGGTGGCCCAGTTAGGAATTGGGTGCAGAAGTTGGATACATACTTCCATCTCAACCCCATGATTGAGATAGATGCCATTAAATTGGCTGCTTTGCATTTGGATGGAGAAGCACATGAGTGGTGGTACCACCGGTTAGTGACACTGGGTCACAACACCGTCACCTCATACACAGATTTTACACAGAGGGTCATCGAGTGGTTTGATCGGAATGATCCAGAGGTACACTTTAGGGAGCTGGCACAACTCAAGCAGACAGGGAGTGCAGATGCTTTTATTTCTGAGTTTCAGAGGATAGCAGTCATGGTCACAGATATATCAGAGAGCAGGTTGATTATGTTGTTCATTGAGGCTCTCATTGAACCCTTACAGGGATGGATCAAGTCTTATAGGCCCACCACCCTAGCAGATGCCATTAGACGGACTAGAGACTCGTAGGATGCAGTGCCCAAAAATAGGTTTCCTCCCAGGACCAATGTTCCTATTAAAGATAAAGAAAGGAAACCATGGCCCAAGAAAGAATGGATGGACAATGATACCCGACAGGACCTTAGAAGAAAAAAGTTATGTTTCACTTGCCAGGAACCATGGATACCAGGTCACAGATGTTCAGGAAAAGGAAAGGCCTACTACATAGAGGGTTATTCTGATAATGAGGAGGATGAGAATTACCAGGATCAGGAGCAGGGAGAGACAACAGAGATAGTTACTGAGGGACAGGTCTCAGGAGGTACCATTGCTACCATGACAGGGGTTCCTAGATTCCACACTCTTCGGATCAGAGGTACCATACAGGGCCACAGAGTGGGAGTACTGATAGATGGTGGGGCATCCCACAACTTTATTGATGCTGCATGGGTTAAAAAGAGAGACATTCAGACTGAGAGCTTTGATGGGTTTTTGGTAGCAGCAGCAGGTCACACCATGGAGTGTAGTCAGAGGATTCCTAAATTAAAGGTAACGCTTGGGAATTATACAGTGATAGAGACATTCTATGTGGTAGATGTACCTGACATGAATGTGGTACTAGGAGTTCAGTGGCTGTATTCCATAGGGAAGTATTCCACAAATTACCAGACCATGGAGATGGAGTTTACAGGAGTAGAAGGACAGAAGGTGGTATTGAGAGGGATGAATACCTATCCTCCCATAGCAGTGACATCACACAGGATGGAGGCAGTACTCCGGCAGGGAGATATTGAGTGGGTTGCAGAGTGTATGGTTATCTTCAGGAAACCACCAGATGAGGCCACACAACATCCAACAGATATAGAGGCCTTACTACAGAAGCACAAGGTAGTATTCAGAGACCTTCCAGCAGGTTGACCTCCAGATAGGGGATTTGAGCACATTATTGAGTTAGAGGAGGGGACCCAAGTAGTTATCACCACTCCTTACAGACATCCCAAGAGGTATAAAGATGATATCGAGAGTACAATCAAGGAACTACTCAAGCTGGGATACATCAAACCTAGCTCCAGTCCCTTTGCATCTTCAGTAGTGCTAGTGAAGAAAAAGGATGGAACCTTACGCATGTGCATTGATTACAGGGCACTCAATAAGAAGACCTTAAAGAACAGGTATCCCATCCTTAGGATTGATGAGTTAATGGATGAACTACAGGGGGCAAAGTATTTTTCCAAAATTGATCTTCGCTCAGGGTACCATCAGATTCGGGTTAGGGAATAGGATGTTCCAAAGATCGCTTTCCATTGCCACTACGGACATTATGAGTTTCTAGTGATGCCATTTGGGCTCACTAATGCACCAGCTACTTTCCAATCATGCATGAACCATATCTTCAGGACATAGTTGCGTAAATATATTCTGGTATTCTTCGACGACATATTGATATACAGTCGGACTTGGGAAGAACATTTGAGACATCTTGATGAAGTACTTGGTATTCTACAAGAGCAGTCACTATATGCCAAAATGTCCAAGTGTGAGTTCGACATGCAGGAGATGTTGTACTTAGGATGTGATAGGGGCCAACGGGGTCCAGGTGCACTTAGAGAAGATTCGGGCAATTTTGGATTGGCCTACACCTAAAAATGTGACAGAACTGAGGGGCTTTTTGGGCCTTTGCACCTACTACAGGAGGTATTTCAGCGGATTCTCACAGATGACTGCACCCCTCACAGATCTTACCAAGAAGGGAGCATTTAGTTGGTCGGAGGCAGCACAACAAACATTTGAGAAAATGAAGGAGGTAATGAGTTCATGCCCAGTATTAGCTTTACCAGACTTTTCTCAATCCTTTGTGTTAGAATGTGATGCTTCAGGAGAGGGAATTGGGGTAGTTTTGATGCAGAACAACCACCCCATTGCATTTGAGAGCAGGAAGCTCAAAGACTATGAGCGCCACTATTTGATATATGACAAAGAGATGTTAGCTATCCTCCATGCACTAACCAAGTTTAGGCAGTACTTAGTAGGTGCCAGGTTCAAGGTTAAGACAGATCACAACAGCGTGAAATACTTCCTAGAGCAGAAAGAGCTAAACGAGAGACAACAGAAATGGGTAAGTAAAATTTAGGCTTGTGACATCGAGATTGAGTACGTAAAGGGGAAGAGCAATGTAGTGGCCGATGCACTTTCTAGACGACTAGCTACTTTATCCCTTATGAGCATCTCATCAGATTGGAGGTCTCATCTTTTGGTTGAGTACTCCAAAGATAAGTTTGCTTGTGAGCTATTGGATGGACAGATTCAGGATGATAGGTACAGGGTCATTGATGATATCATATACTACAAAAACAGAATCTTCTTGGTTCCAGAGTCTCCCCTCAAGAAGAAAATCTTACAAGCATCGCACGATTCACCATTAGCAGGGCATCAGGGGTTTCTCAAGACCTACGGATAGATTAGAGAAAGGTTCTCATGGAAGGGCCTCAAGAAAGATGTGATACAACATGTGAGGGAGTGCAACTTGTGCCAACAAAACAAAATAGAGCACATCCACCCGGCTGGTTTACTACATCCCTTACCTATTCCCGAGCAGAAATGGGAGAGCATTTCTATGGACTTCATTACTGGGCTGCCCAAGGTCCAAGGCCCAAGGCAGAGATTGCTTGTACGTAGTAGTGGACAGATTGACTAAGTTTGCTCACTTCTTTGGCATATCAGATTATTCAGTAGCACAGGTAGCAGAACTATTTTTCAGAGAGGTATTTAGACTCCATGGGTTACCCAAGACCATTGTCAGTGACAGGGACAGCAAATTCACAGGAGCCTTTTGGCAAGAGCTTTTCCGGTTAGTGGGGACCGAGTTAGCCATGAGCACAAGTTATCATCCGCAAAGTGACGGGCAGACAGAGATTGTTAATAAATGGATTGAGGGATACTTGAGAAATTACGTATCAGGTCAGCAAAGGACATGGATCAAATGGTTACACTTGGGTGAACATTGTTACAACACCACCTACCATATGACTATTAGGATGACCCCTTTCCGAGCCCTGTATGGGTATGATGCTTCCACTTTTGCAGACTGAATATTTGGCGATACCAGGGCCCCCAAGGCCAAGGAGTGGATTCAGGAGGGTCAAGATATCCTCAAGATACTCAGGGAGAACATACAGGCTCCTCAGAATCAACAGAAGGTATATGCAGACATGCACAAAGTTGAGCGCAATTTTGAGGTGGGAGACTTCGTTTATTTACGCCTCCAGCCTTACCGATAGTCATCTCTTAAAAAGAAAGGAGCAGAAAAACTCCAACCTCGTTTCTATGGTCCATAGAAGATAATTCAGAAGGTCGGAGAGGTAGCATATGAGCTAGAACTACCCCCAGAGAGCAAGATTCACAACGTATTTCATGTCTCCAATCTCAAGAAGGTGGTTGGTCAACAGATTGTTACATCTTTCGAGCTGCCTCCCCTTGATGACGAGGGGCAATTGGTTTTGATTTCGGAGCGCATCCTAGAGGTGCGAGAGTGGAAACTGAGGAACAAAATCATCAGAGATTACCTGGTTCAGTGGAAAGATCTGCCTATAGAGGAGGCTACTTGGGAGGTAGAACAGGTATTACAGCACCCAGCTTTAGAGTTGCTTGAGGACAAGCAAATTCGAGCGAGGAGGACTGTAATGTCCTCTTCTGCTTAGGCATTGAGGACCAACCTGCTAACCTATGTGATTCCTATAGGTTCGAGCGGGTACTGATAGTCAAGGAATCAGCTGAAGATTGATGCCATATATAGAAGATCTAGGGCATCAATATTATATCACCATTGGGTCGAAGAGGGCCACTAGAGCCAAAGGCCACCTGCATGCATGACATCCGGGCATTATTTAATGATGCATGCATCCAGTTAAGTCTCCATGCGCATGCATGCAAGTCAACTGCAAATTAGAAGATAAAGTGACCTAATTAGGTCAAAAGTTAGGGTTTTCGCAGTTGAGAGTTATAAAATAAAGATAAAGTGAATGGAGAAGTCACTTATGTGATAATTGATTTGTGGAGTCGAATTGGAGAGCTCGGCGAGCTAAGTTGGGGTTGAGCACATGCTCAGCTAACTGGTGTATTTTGGCAGCGAAATCTATCTACCCTAGTTCATCATCGGGTTGGATCATCCAGGTTCAACACTAGTTCATCATCAGGTTTCATTGAGCAGTTATTCCGGGAGGTTGATTATTCATTCAGCTAGAGGGTTTCACCGTCACACTGTGTCACCGTGATTAGAGACAAAGCAATTTGTTTTCCTACGTACAGTGTTCAAAACTTCCGTATGCTGCTTCCATCATCATCAGATGGGTATTATAACCGTAGTGCACATCATCCGGGCTTCCAACAACAACTTATTTATTATTCTAGAGCTTATATAGTTTGAGAGGAGGGCGCATTCACCTGTGGAGGATGATTTGGTGTATCTCCTTATTCCTCCGGCAGAATCCTTGCATGCTAGGACCAGTCTCTTCACCATCAGCTGATCTATATACTGGTATGTACATGCATTGATTTCTCCTATGTATTTTTCTAGGGCACATATTTGCATGCATGCAAAGTTTGGGGTTTGCTTTCCTATTTGATTAAGGAGTAAGTCTATTAGCCATCTACAGTATACACATAAACAGGAAAATATCAGTTTGGGATATTACAGAGGTAGTCATTCTCACCATACTTTGGCTTGCTAGTGTTGGTTTCATTATTCATTGTCTCCACCCATCCATTACCTTCCAGTTATGTTCTCAACCCGACCTACTACTTGACTTATGGCATGGAGGACCTTTCCCCACTAGAGCCTTTGTTGGACAAGCCTCCCTGTTATTTTTGTCTCGGCTCTGAGTTGCCTAGGTTGTGTTGGCTAACCTGAAACAAGTAGCGCTGCCATCAATACAATGTATTTGGAAATGAAATGAATATCTTATGAAAAAAGCTCATTCATGAAAATTAGTGTTTCGAAACATACATGAATGCAAGGCTAGCCTAATGAAATTGGCTTTGAAGTACAATGAAAAGAATATCTAAATACATTCATGAAAAGTAGTGTTTTTCAACATACAGGAATGCATAAAGCCTAAATAATAAAAATTCGTGTAATAAAAACACGGACCAAGGCTATGAAAAATCAAAGGGCCCTAAAAAGCAATGGTTCCTAAAGCTATATCTAAGGATTGCTAGCCTCACTTGTATTGGTTTGGATTGTGAGCATTTGTCGAGGTGAATAAGCACCTCTGAAGTAACTCACCCATTTGTGAGACACTACCATCCCCTGTGTTGTTGCTTGTCCGACATATGCTAGAGTGAGTATTCCCTTTCCATATCCGAAGTGTCAGAATGTCGAGTTGGTGGTTATCTTTTGCCCCTGCCTTATAAATTTTTAGCCTTCACCCTTCACTAGCAAATTGATTACAATTATGAAGTGAGTATGATCTTGAAAGTCTAGACTGAGTTATAATAGATAAATAAAACCCTATATATTTGGTTGATAGATCGCCAGTGAAATGATTGCTACTTGTTATAAGTGTTATTTGAATGATTTGTAGAGCATGTCTTAACCTTTGAACACTTGCAACAGATGGATGTCAGCCTGGGTTATATTATATGGTCATTTATAGATTATTATTTTGTCTATCTAGGTATATTGGATATTGTAAATGATCATGCATAGACATATAGGGTGTGAGTATGCACCTTAGATGTATTTGGACTCTCCGAGTCCAATGAGACAGCTTACTGTCAGTTTCGGGCATTTGCAGAGATGATTTGGCTTAGTGTACCTTTCTGGTGCAGTTCTGCCCTATTGGATGTTTAGTAGGGAGATATTTTTCTTGGATCTCCTAGGGAGCTGGATGAGGCATGGGGGGTCCAACTACTTGTTTGTACCATATTACCCCCCTCCCAGAGAGCCTGGTGGGCTCAGCTGGATAACGTAGGCACCCTAGGAGGCAATTTTTGAGATGCCACGTTTTCCGAGGCAGATAAAAAATAATTAAAATGGTTATTGAAGAATTCAATTTGGGCTACTGAGGCAAGGAAATGGCATGGGGTGAGTTCTGATGATGAGGGTGATGTCTTCCATATCTTCTCCAGCAGTTGCAGCACTTGGATGGGCCCACATCTATTTTTCAGGCATATTATATTATTTTCTGGAGCTTTTGGAGGCTCACGATTTCCTCAAGGAGGCACAATTTCATAGTTAAAAATTTATATTATTTTTATTATGCCATGGGGACACCCAAAGGGAGTTAGTTAACACTCCCTGAACCCACCATGTGCTTCAGTTATTTTTTGTTGAGTGGGATCCCCTCTCCTAGGGTGATTTAGTCCACTTTTATATTATATTATTGTATTGATCCATGTATTGTATGTTGAGCTCATCTCAACCATTGATTAGAACATTTGTATCTTTTAATCTTAGCCACCCATTTGAAAAGTGGTTAGGATTTTGGTTCTCTCATTCCTATTTAAGGGAGAGAGCTTCTCATTTGTAAGGGGTCTTTGGCTCTTGGATTTGGATAATAGAAAAACTTTTCTTATGGAAATTCTTGGATCTCCTTTGCATCTGGTGTTCTTAGATGGTGATTGGAAAATCTTTTGCTTCCTAGCATTTGGGTATTTGTTGTGAGATCTATATATTGTTCGGGAAACATTGTCTTGTCTACAAGAGGGCGACTTCAACTTCGGCGTTTTTGCAGGCTTCCTCAACTCGCTTGGCTTGGATGCGTTTTGTGTCTAGGGGTTTTCATTAGCATCAATGCGATCTATGATTTCATCTTGCTATTTTCCTGTAGCATTTGCTTTTTTCTCATGATGCAGCAAATCTGATATGGTTGACATTTGTTGCGCAGGAGAGAGGGCGCATTGGCTTCTTGGGGCAAAACATTGGACATAGAACTCACTCAATTTTTCTCAAATTGATCGAGATGGCAGGGATCATCATCATTAAGGCATCTACAAGGTTTTCCAGGTAAGATATACAGGTTAGTATTTCTCTTCCAGATCTCAATCCATTGGCACCTGTATTTCCATTTTTATCTTAAAACCCTAAACATTTAAAAATCCAAAAAATATTATCGCTCAATCCGCCTGAGTTCTCGGAAAACCATTTCTGGGTTTTGTAGATTAGGGCATGCTCTAAGTGGGTCTTCCTCAACGCTGAGCTAGAAGTGACTTTGTTTCCGTAGATCTAGAAAACACTGATCTTCAAACCCTAGCGCTACCTTCCAGGTTGCCCTCTTTTCTCAAAATTTGATCTTTTTCGGCAAAACCACTTTTTGGTTTTGTAGATCGGGTCTAAACCCAGGTGGGTCTTCTTCAACGCTGGGCAAAAAATGACTCCATTGCCCTAGATCTGAAAGCCACTGTTCTCCAACCCTAGCGCTACACCCTCTGTTGCCTTTTACCCTTGCGTTTTGACCTTCTCCTGTTGACTCGGGTGCCTTGACACTGTCATACCTTCCTTTGAGTCTATCCCTTGGTACTAGATAGCCCCAATCTCGTTCCCACCTGTTCAACATTGGTCACGTTTCCCAAGGCAGTGGATATCTTTACCTCTTGCTAGTACCTTAACCCCAGATCTAGTATTAACCCCAGATCTAGTATTTATCTCATAGGTCATATGTGTCCCAACTTGGATCAAATCTCATATCTCCTAAACCCTGCTCCAAAGCCTTGGTTCACCTAGTGACATCATCCATAGATCTAGGGTTTCCATCACCTTACACCTTACGTACCTCAAGTTCATTTGATTTAATCTGNCTCATATCTCCTAAACCCTGCTCCAAAGCCTTGGTTCACCTAGTGACATCATCCATAGATCTAGGGTTTCCATCACCTTACACCTTACGTACCTCAAGTTCTTTTGATTTAATCTGGTGTCTAGGTCTTATCTCTCCTGTCGGGAGTAGATCTGGGTCTCCCTCGTTGTTGTCTTGGGCTAAGAGAACATAAAGTAAAGATTGCCTCGATTGGCGTGACAACCATCCATTTGGGAGTCGAGGAAATCTTGGTTCCACATCCTTAGTTGCTTGTCTCTCTATCGTCCATCCTGAATCCATCTCACATAGACAACTACAAGGTTGGTGATGACAGAACCCTCATTCGCTGAAGATGCTGTCTTCAACCCCAACTGTTGCTGTTGCACACCGTGCTGTTGCTCAAATATTCCAAATCAACAATAGTAATCATAGATAGCTCCTTTAGTCCAATAACCCTTCTTAAATAGATCATCATGCGCTTTTAGGGTTTTCTTGTCACTTTTAGGGTTTATGCTTCACTTTTACATGCATGCAATTCTAATTTGATGTTGACTTTAACCCTAAAGAAATAAGGCTTTTTTTATCCGACTGATGACTTTAATACTGAATGAATGTCTCGATCTGTTCTAAGTACCAAATGTCCTTAGTTAATTCCCTCTTATCCAGTACCCGCTCGAACCTATGGGAATTAAGTAGGTTAGCAGGTGTTTTGGTGCTTAATTAGAAGAGGACATTACAGTCCTCCCCGCTTGAAATTGCTTGTCCTCAAGCAACTGCAAACTAGGATGCTGCAATACCTGCTCTTCCTCCCATGTGGCATCCTCCATAGGTAATTCTTTCCATTTTACCAAGTACTCTCGAATCATCCCGTTTCAGAGTTTCCTTTCTCGCACCTGTAGGATTCTCTTTGGAATCAGTACCAACAACCCTTCATCATCTAAGGGAGACAACTCGATGGATGGAGAAATGTGTTGTCCTACTGTTTTCTTGAGGTTGGACACATGAAACACATTGTGAATTTTGCTCTCCTCTGGGAGTTCTAGTTCATAAGCCACCTCTCCAACCTTCCTAACTACCTTGTAAGGACCATAGAAGCGAGGTTTTAGTTTTTCCACTCCTTTTTTCTTGAGGGAAGATTGCCTGTAAGGTTGTAGCCGTAAATATACCAGATCTCCTACCTCAAAACTCCTTTCAATCTTGTGTCTGTTTGCATATAGCTTCTGCTGATTCTGTGCTGCCTATAGATTCTCCTTCAGGACCTTGAGAATCTCTTGACTGTCCTGTACCCAATCTTTGGCCTTTGGTGCCCTGCTGTCTCCAAAAGCCAAGTTTGCAATGTTCAGTGCCTCATTATCATATAGAGCCTTGAAAGGTGTCATTTTACTAGACATGTGGTGGGTAGTATTGAAGTAGTGCTCTCCTAAGTGTAGCCATTTAATCCATGTCCTCTGTTCCCCTGTTACATAGTTTCTCAGATACCCCTCAATCCACTTGCTGACAATCTTCGTCTGCCTGTCGCTCTGGGGATGATAACTTGTGCTTGTAGCAAGTTCTGTCTCTTACAATCTGAATAGCTCTTGCCAGAAAGCACTGGTGAATTTACTGTCATGATCACTGACAATGGTTTTGGGTAGCCCATGGAGTTTGAAAACCTCTCTAAAAAATAACTCGGCTACTTGCGATGCTGAATAGTCGGAAGAGATTGCAAAGAAGTGAACAAATTTGGTCAATCGATCTACCACTACATATAAGCAGTCTCGTCCCTGTACCTTGGGTAACCCTGTAATGAAGTCTATCGAGATGCTTTCCCATTTATGCTCCGGTCTCGGTAATGGCTAAAGTAACCCTGCCAGATGAGTATGTTCAATCTTGTTCTGCTTGCAGATAATGCATTCCCGGACGTGCTGTATTACCTCCCCCTTGAGGCCCTTCCATGAGAACCTCTCTTAGATCTGCCTATAGGTTTTCAAGAACCCCTGATGCCCTGATAATGGCGAGTCATGCGATGCTTGTATGATCTTCCTCTTTAAAGCTGATTCTCTGACGAGGTATATACTACCTTTGTAATAGATGATGTCATCAATGATTTTGGACCTGTCATCCTAGATCTGTCCATCTAATAACTCACAAGCAAATTTGTTTTTGGAATATTCTACTAAGAGAAGAGACCTCGAATCTGTGGATATACTCATGAGGGATAATGAAGCTGGTCGTCCGGATAACGCATCAGCCACTACATTGTTCTTACCCTTCACATACTCTATTTCAAAATCATAAGCATGTACCTTGTCTACCCATTTCTATTGGTGCTCATTTAATTCTTTCTGCTCCAAGAAGTATTTGAGGCTGTTATGATCTGTTTTGATTTTGAATTTGCTTCCCACCAAATATTGTCTGAATTTAGTTAGGGCATGTAAGATGGCTAGCATCTCTTTGTTATATATGGAGTAGTGGCGCTCATAGTCTTTCAGTTTCCGGCTTTCAAATGCAATCGGGTGATGGTTTTGCATCAGTACTGCCCCTAGTCCTTCTCCTGAAACATCACATTACACTATGAACGACTGTGAGAAATTCGGTAGGGCCAAAACAGGGCAAGAACTCATGATGGTTTTCATTTTCTTAAAGGTTTGCTGTGCCAATTCTGTCCATGTGAATGCCCCTTTCTTTGTGAGATCGGTGAGTGGTGCGGCGAATTGAGAGAATCCCTTAACGTACCTCCTGTAATATGTGCAAAGGCCTAAAATCCCTTCAGTTCAGTAATTGTCTTTGGCGTAGGCCAATCCCAAATAGCTCTAATCTTCTCCATATGAACCTGTACCCCTTCTGCATTGATTATATGTCCTAGATACAGCATCTCTTTCATGCCAAACTCACACTTAGACATCTTCGCGTAAAGTGAGTGCTCTTCTAGAATTCTCAATACCTCATCTAAGTGTTTCAGACTTTCAGATGTTCCTCCCAAGTTTTGTTGTAAATTAAAATATCATCAAAGAATACTAGCAAATACTTTTGTAACTGAGCCCTGAAAGTGTGGTTCATGCAAGACTGGAAGGTGGCTGGAGGATTGGTGAGTTCAAAAGGCATGACTAAGAATTCATAGTGACCATAGTGGCAACGAAAAGTTGTCTTGGAAATGTCTTGATCCCTTACTCGGATCTGATGGTACCCTGATCGAAGATCGATCTTTGAAAAGTATTAGGCACCTCGTAGCTCGTCCATTAGTTCATCAATCCTGGGGATGGTATACCTGTTTTTGATGGTCTTCTTGTTGAGTGCTTTGTAATCAATGCACATTCGTAATGTGCCATCTTTCTTTTTAACTAAGACCATTGATGATGCAAAGGGACTAGAACTCATTCGAATATATCCTAGTTCTAGTAATTCCTTGATCTTCTTCTCGATCTCATCCTTGTATCTTTTGGGATGTATGTATGGAGTGGTTATGACTATCTTTGTCCCCTTCTTCAACTTAATAATATGCTCAAATACCCTATCTGGTGGTCTACCTGCTGGAAGATCCCGAAATACCTTCTCATGTTTTTTCAATAGCGCCTGAATATCTGCTGGATGTTGGGTGTTGTTCTCTGGGGGTTTTCTAAAAGTAACCAAGCACTTTACTGACCATTCTATGTCACCCTGTCTGAGTACGACCTCCATTCTTTGTGATGATACTGGTTTGGGGGGATAAGTATTCATGCCCCTCAAAACTACCCGTTTTCAATCTGGTCCCTGGAATTTCATTTCCATTGCCCTGTAATCTGAAGTATATTTTCCTATTGAATAAAGCCATTGGACACCTAATACTACATTTGTATCAACCACATTCACCACATAAAATGAGTCTGTCATATGGTAGTTTCCTAATGTGACATTCAGTTTAGGAATCCAATAGTTGCACTCCATGCTAGTATTTCCTGCTACCGCTACAATGAATCCATCAAACTTCTCTGTCGAAATACCCGTCTTAGCCACCCATGCTGCATCAATGAAATTGTGGGTTGCTCCCCCATCAATCAACACTCCTACCCTGTGGCCCTGTACTACTCCTCTGACCCTGAGAGTATGAAACCCACGTACTCCGGATAATGTAGCAATAACTCCCTTTGGTGTATCTCCCTGGAGTGATTCCTCTTCTGCTACCCGCAATTCCTCTGTTGTTTCGTGCTCGAATTCTTCCCCTTCACTATCGAAATAGACCTCAATATAATGGGCCTTGGCCTTCCTGAGCACTTGTGGCCTGGAACCCATGGTTCCTGACAAGTCAAACATAGCTTTTTCCTTCTCAAATCTTTCCTCATGTCATCGTCCAACCAATTTTTCCTTGGCCCTTCCTGTTGAAAAGTTTTTCGGTCTTTGTCTTTTACCAGAAAGTTTGTCTTAAGTGGAAACCTGTTCTTCGGAACTGAATCTTGTAAATCTCTGGCTCGATTGATTGCATCCTGTAGAATAAATGGTTTGTAGGCTTTCACCCACCCCCGTAAAGGTTTTGTCAAGGCCTCTGAAAACAACATAATCAACCTGCTCTTCGACACATTTGTCACCATAACAACGACTCTCTGAAACTCTGAGATGAAGGTCTCGGCACTACCTGTCTGTTTGAGTTGGGCCAACTCTCTAATGTGTATCTCCAGGTCCTTCTTGTCAAACCGCTCCATGCGCTTCTGTGTGAACTCCTGTAGGAACCGATGGTGTCGTGACCCAATGTCACTAGCCCGTGGTACCACCACTCATAAGCTTCTCCGTTTAGGTGTAGTGTAGCCAATTTAATAACATCCGTCTCTGTCATGGGGTTGAGTTGGAAGTAAGTATCCAACTTCTGAACCTATATTCTCGCTGAACCTTCGCGAGCCCCATCAAAGTTTGGGATGGTCAATCTACCCAAGGTTTTCTGCAACTCATAATTCTGGTTAAACCCTCTGTTGAAATTCCTGGGCCGGTTCTTACTTTTCATATTACAGAAGTCCGAGAAAGACATGGCTGCATGGAACTCATCTCCCAAATCCTTGTATTCCTGTAAATAGGCTCCAAATGGTTCACTAGGTTCTACTGGCATGACTAGTCCTGCTATTGCATCTGCCAGGAAGTGAGGCATAGTAGGCCTACTGGAAGGTCTGTTAGATATGGGGTGTGTTTTGCATATGAGTGTATTTATGCTTCCCACTACTGCTTGTAGACCCTCTATCTACTGGTGAGAGAGGTATACTGCTATGCCCTGGTTTTGGTTTCGACGCCAATCTGTTTATTACATGCAATACTTCTGTTATCCCATATATAGCAACCAGGCTACCATATTCTATTTTTCAGACACAGTACATTTTTTAGCCAGATCTCTTACATATGAGATGCTGAGATGAGCATTTTTGATGGATCATGTCTATATTAGTGGACTATTGTACTCTCCCATGTCAGGACTGAGTCTCAGGACACTTAGATTTGAGGACCGATGTAGCCATTTATGTCATTACAGAGCAGCCATTGATGCCCAGTTTTATATTAGTTCTTTCTCATTGGACAAATGGTGTCTTAGATGGACTATATTGCATGATTATGACTCAGCATTTTATATTGTGTTATGATTATTATTGCTCTTATATTGATTTTTGTGACATGTATTGACTTGTTGTATCATGATCTGGCGGTCATAATTATATGGACTTGGTTGTATCTTGTACTATGTATTGATGTCCTTACTTAGACTTGGAAGTTCTTGATCTATTCTCATTGGTTTTACCCTCCTTAGGGAGAATAGAGGTAGTCATTCCTACCATTGTTTTGGCTTGCTAGTGTTGGCTCCATCATTCATTGTCTCCACCCATCCATTACCTTCCAGTTTAGTTTTTAACACGACTGGCTTCTTGACTTATGGCATGGAGGACCTTTTTTCCTCGCTAGAACTTTTGTTGGACAAGCCTCCCTGTTTATATTGTGTCTCGGCTCTGAGTTGGTCACAAAACTTGCCTTTGGTAGGTTGGATTGTATGCCTAAATCATTTTGGTCGGTTGTCCCAATGTTTGGCACTGTGCAGAACTCCCCCTAGTCACTTGAGATGTTGTTGGCTAAAACTGAAAGTTCGTGTATTACCTATATTGAAAATATTGAATATACACCCATGAAAAATGAAAATTATAAAACTTTGTTTCTTAACATATGTAAAGAGGGCAAGAGCAATGAAATGCTAAAATACTCCTTGAAGAGTATAAGAAAAGGTAAAAAAAAGCAATGATTAAAAAAATGCTATATCCAAATATTGCTGACCTTATAAAAATAAATATGTCCAGGATGAAAGCTGCAATTAGCTGTGCTTTTAAGCACTGGTGAAGTCCCAAAGGGTCATATAGGCAAAAAAGGCCATGGAATAAAATAATAATCCTAGTGAACTTGGATCAAGCATGATGTAGTCATGATGCCTAAGTTGAATAAGCACTCTCTAAACAACTCACCCATTTGTGAGGCATTGCCATTCCTTGTGTTGTTGTTTGTCCGACATTGGTTATATTGAGTCTTTCCTTTTCATATCCGAAGTGTCATGATGTTGAGTAGGAAGTTATCCTTTGCCTTAAGCCTTGTAAATTTCATCCTTCACCCTTCACTAGCAAAATGACTACAGCTATGAAGTGAGTATAGTCCTGAAAGTCTAAGTCTGAGTAATAATAAATAAAGCCTTATATATGTATTGGTTGATGTACCGCCAGTGAAATGAATGCTGCTTGTTGTGATTGTTACTTGAACGAGTTGTAGAGCATGTCTTAGCCTTTTAGCACTTGCAGCAGATGGATGATAGTCTGAGTCATTATTGGTGTCTGATCATTTATAGATGGTTATATTGTTTATTGGATATGATTGATGATCAGATAGAGACCTGTGAGGGGTATGAGTATACACCTTAGATGGATTTGCACTCTCTAAGTCTAATGAGACAGTTATTTTTCAGTTTCGGGCACTTGTAGATATGATCAGGCTCATTCTGCCTTTCTGATGTAGTTTTTCTTCACAGGTTGATATGTTTGAGCAAGGAGATGTTTTAGTTAGATCTCCTAGGGCGTTGTATGGGCATAGGGGGTGCAACCACTTGTTTGTACCATAGTACCCCCATCCGAGAGAGCATGGTATGTTCAGTTTGACAACACAGGCACCCTAGGAGGCTGTTTTGGCAGGATCACGTTTCTCGAGGTAGATTAAAAATGATTAAATGGCTATTGAAGAAATCGATTTGGGCTACTGAGGTAAAGAAATGGCATGGGATGAGTCACAGTGATGAGAGTGATTTCCTCCACACCTTCTCCAGCAGTTGCAGCATTTGATTGGGCCCACACCTATTTTTGGGCATTTTTATATTATTTTCTGGAGCTTTTGGGAGGTTCACGATTTCCTCAAGGAGGCACAAAGTCAAAAAATCAAATTATTATATTGTTTTATTGTGCCATGGGGACACCCAGAGGGAGTTAGTCAAACACTCCTTGGACCCACCATGTGCTTCATTTATTTCTTGTTGAGTGGGTTACTCTTTTTATGGGTGATTTAGTCCACTTTGGTATTTTATGGTTATATTGATCCATGTATTGTATGTTGAGCTCATCTCAACCATTGATTAGAACATTTTATCTTTTAATCTTAGCCACTCGTTTTGAAAGTGGTTAGGATTCGGTTATGAGTGTGGTTCTCTCATTTCTATTTAAATGAGAGAGCTTCTCATTTGTAAGGGGTCTTTGACTCTTGGATCTGAATAATATAAAGACTTTTTTGTGGAAATTTTCAGGATCTGCTTTGCATCTAATGTTCTCAAATGGTGATTGGATAGTGTTCTGCTTCCTAGCATTGTGGAAATTCTTGTGAGATCTATATTTTTTTGCTATCATTGTTTTTCCTACAGGAGAGCGTTTTGGTTGGAGCGTTTTTGCAGGTGCAGCTCAAATTGCTTGGTTTTCTTCGTCTTGGATCATGGGGTTTTCAGTAGTTTCATTGTGATCTATGATTACTTCGTTTTACTTTCTTGTAGTATTTGGTTTCTTTATCTCGTATTGGCAAATCTGATATTGTTGACGTTTGCTCATGCGTTGGTGGCTTGTGGCTTACATCATAGAAATCATTGGGATTTTCCAGATTTGATCGGGATAGCAAAGATCATCACTGTTAAAGACTTCTACAAGCATTTCCAGGTAAGATCTAACAGGTAAGTCTCTTCTCTTCAGATCTTATTCCATTGTACCTTGCTTTACTTCAATTTTTCTGATAACTCCTAAAATACTAAAAACCCTAAAAAGCACTAAATCTGGGAATTGCCCAATCTTTGGCCAAACCATTTCTGGGTTTCATAGATTGTGCCTCCCCTTCACCAAATCTACTGCAACGTTGGTCAATGTCTTGTTGGTTTGACCTAGATATGATTTTTAGCCAGAAAATTGCATAAACCCCCACTGAATATTTGACCTGCTAGGGTTTTGACTTTTTCTGAATTTTGACTTCACAGATGGATAGATCGGGTCCCACACAGTCCAAATCACCCTCAACGCTGTCCAGATTCTTGGCAGTTTGACCTAGATCTGAGTTTTTGACTAAAACAGCCCTAACGCCCTCACTGAAAACTGGACTTTTCCGAAATTGACTTTTTCTGATATCCGACAAGATAAGCTGATAGATCAGGGCTTGAGCTCTCCAGAACACCTGCAACGCTGAGCTAGTTCCTTCCAGGTTGCCCTAGATCTGAAAAATTGGTTTTCAGCCCCCTAGCCCCCCTCATTAGATTTGGACTTTTCTAGATCTGATTTTTCTTGCGATTTTCTGATTTGGGTTTGTAGATCGGGCCATCCTGATCTCATTTCTCCTCCAACGCTGAGCTGGTAGTCTCTTGGTGGCTACAGATCTGCATATTTGCTTCTCCAAGCCCTCCCGCTAGCCCTCCTCCTGCTGGATCTCCTGTAACCTGAGTCTTCTGGGCCAAATCTTTTTCTGGGTCCATAGATCAGGGTATATCCCAGGTGGGTTCACTGAAACGTTGTGTTGATGTTGACTCCATTGCCCAATGCATTAAAGGCACTAGTCTCTACCTCTAGCGCTAGCCCTAAGTTGAGTTTGCTCCCATTCTCTTTGTCAGCGTTTATTGATAACTCAAGTCACCTATCTGTCACTGAGTCTGTCTCCTTGGTACTATATAGTCCCAACTTCGTCCTTGCTTACCCTGTCACAGTTACGTTTCCCAAGACAGTGGTCATTTCCATTAGTTGCTAGTACCTGAACCCTAGAGCTAGGGTTTCCATTCACCTTGCGCCTTACGTACCTTGAAACCCTGTTTGATCTGTTTTGGTGTCTAGGTCTGATCTCTCCTGTCGGGAGCAGATCCGGGTCTCCCCCGTTGTTGTCTTGGACTAGGATAACATAAAGTGAAGACTGCCTTGATTGGCATGACAACCATCCATTTGGGAGTCTAGGCAGTCGTGGTTCCACCCCTTAGTTGCTTGCCCCTCTACCATCCATCCTGGATCCACCTCACACAGGCAACTACAAGGCGGGTGATAACATTTTGGCGCCGTTGCCGGGGAAGGTAGAGGCATACCCTGGTCCGACATTTATCCTTAGGCTCTCCTCCCGTTCTCTTTGCCACATTTTGGCGCCGTTGCTGGGGAAGGTAGAGGCCTACCTTGGTCTGACATTTATCCTTAGGCTCTCCTCCCGTTCTCTTGGCCACATTTTGGCGCTGTTGCCGGGGACGTAGAGGCTTACCTTGGTTCAAAATACCTCACCTTTCCCTACGACATATCTTTTATTAGTGAATTACTTGTGTGGTTCACCTGGCGACTCCACCCTGCGACTCCACTAGGGATCGTGCCCAACATATTAATCTTAAGTTCTTAGAGCATACCATAAATCATAATGAATTCGGATATATTTTTGAGGCACATGAAAAAAGTAACCAAAAACATGATTGAAAATACAAGACAAATAAACAAAAGGAATAGATGGAGGTCAGACTACGGGTATGAGGATGATCTTGAGCAAGATTATGGATATGAATCTAGTTATCACAATCTTTATGATACTCACCAACTTCCTCACCCATGCAATAAAGTTTTCCTAACCATCCCGAGTGGATCTATAAGTCGGCATGAACCTAGAAGTCAGTCCCAGTTAAAGCCTTATAGCCAAGTAACAAGAGCTGTTAAAAAACAGGACAAACAGTCTCCTTTTGACTTTCCTGAAATACCGAGAGCACCTCATCCTATGCCAAACGATTACGCTAGAAGGTTGCCCCAGTTTAGTGGAAATATTGATGTACCTATTGAAAATCATTTGGACATTCTCTGGGATTACATGGAATCTAGAGGTGCAGACAATGAAGATGTTTATATGCGAGCCTTAGGAGAATCCTTGCAAGGGGATGTTCAACTATGGTTTGATCATTTAGCACCAGGATCTGTCACTGGGTATGACATGTTCACAGATTTGCTAATTGATAGTTGGAATAGGAACACTGATGATTCTTTAGAGTGTGAATCTAGCAATGATTATAATCACTGATCAGTATATTGGCAATTTGCTTTCTCAATTGGATCATTCCTCTCCTGAAATGTTCCAAATTATGAGCGTGCCTGTAATCCATAAGAATGTTACAGAGTACTTTGAGGATAATGTTTCAAAACCCCGTGCTGAAATTAAGAGGGATATCAATCAAATCATACAAGATACTTTGTTATTATTACCTGAAGCAGTCACGGAGCAAATCCTGGATTTGATCCGTGGAAGGGAACCTGATCACCATCAAGAAGCATCCATAGTTGAGCCTTCCATTTGTGAGTCTATTAAAGGGCCTTTATAAGAGGAACTCCATAGTCATTGCCTAATAGATGATAATTTGAGTCAGTATCCAACCGATCCGAATCTGGATTTAGACCTTGATCATATCACTATAAAAGAAGAAAAGGGGGAAATTAATAAAACTTCCGTTGAAGAGCAATCATGTGGTCATATTGTAGTTGACCAAGTTTGTGAGGATAGAAATGAACATAGTAATGTTTTTCCTTATCAAATGAATGATGATGATCATTTTGAATGTAATGAACAATCTCAAGAAGAGCAACCACATGATGATGATATAATAGTAAGCGAGATTGACCTAGAACCTTCTTTGTCACATCTTTCGAACTGGAATCTGTGTCCCAATAATCATCAAGAGCCTCCAAGGAATGATTCTTGTAATGTTGTTACTATTCCTCGTCATATTTTTGATCAAGGTGATTTGGTTGAGGAGATTAATCATAGTGAGTCTAGTTCTTGGGATGTTAGTTTTAATCTTGCCAATTTCTCTAGCAAATGTCCCATATCACATGGAAGATTGGTGTTAACATCTTTAGGTGATCCAAATCAAGTCTTAATTTGTCAATCCGCCCTCCCATCCCGACTTTTGAAGTCCTCTATGGTATCATGCGGTGCAGAGTCTCGAAAGTGCCAAATGGTCAATGGTAAAACATTTTTTCTCCTTTCATCCTTGGCCCATAATGCTTTCAACTTTGCTAATCTCTTTGATTGGGTGAATGAAAAGCTCTATAAAGACCAATTCCATATTTTCTCATTTTATAAACAACAAATGGGTTTAATCTCAATTTTTGGTTTAATGATTTCTAATTTGTCCCTATTTTGCTTCACCATTGATCATGATGTGAGTATGATTGAGTGTGCTAACCAGAAAAAGGAGGGAAGAAATGATGGCCTAGGGGGGATGAATCATGTATCGTATTCTTTTATTTCATCAAATTTAAACTTGCATAAATTTTATGATCCTATCGATCTATGGGTAGAAGAAGTTTGCAACAATTAATCTCATCCCTGGCATGATTTCGTTTCTCTTCATCCATGTCTTTCTTTAATTTTCAAACAACAAGTTATAATGGCTTCAATTTTCATTCACATTGCTCGCAAGCCATCTTTGATTTGTTGTATCATTAACTGTACAGAAAGCTCAATAGGTTCGTTCAGCAAGTGGTTGCATTGGATTTATGATTTTACCTGACACTTGTCTAAATTTGTTAAAATAGGGTAGGTAAGATGAATAAGCCTTTCCGGGCAGTAGTATAGAATCTTGCTTTATTGTTTGAAGCTCTCCTTTGAAGCTTTTAGTGTAATTTTGTTATCCTGCAAAATAAAAAATCAAACCTTTACTAAAAGTTATGGTTACAGATTAGATTTATTTTCTGCTCTTCAGTTTCATGCATCTTTATTTTCAATATTTTATATATTATCCACATATTGTTCTGACAATCGGTTTGTGAGTTTGGTATAGCTTTGGACATGTTGCAGGTAGTCAGGTACATTCTTGGTAGCAGTTGCAGAGCTGGATGGATTGATCGAGTATGCGAGAAGCAGACTGCGAGCACCAGAGATTCTGAGGTTCTCAAGCACTCTTTTCAGCAGAGCATTTGTCCCAGCTGGAGCCAGATGTAATCACATATATAGTAGCCAGGCTACCATATTGTATTTTTTAGACACAGTACATTTTTCAGCCAGATCTCTTACATATGAGATGCTGAGATGAACATTTTTGATGGATCATGTCTATATTAGTGGACTATTGTACTCTCCCATGTCAGGACCGAGTCTCAGGACACTTAGATTTGAGGACCGATGTAGCCATTTATGTCATTACAGAGCAGTCATAGATGCCCAGTTTTATATCAATTCTTTCTCATTGGACAGATGGCGTCTCAGATGGATTATATTGCATGATTATGACTCAGCATTTTATATTGTGTTATGGTTATTATTGCTCTTATATTGATTTTTTTGACATGTATTGACTTGTGGTATCATGATCTAGCGGTCATAATTATATGGACTTGGTTGTATTTTGTACTATGTATTGATGTCCTTACTTAGACTTGGAAGTTCTTGATCTATACTCATTGGTTTTACCCTCCTTAGGGAGAATAGAGGTAGCCATTCCCACCATTGTTTTGGCTTGCTAGTGTTGGCTCCATCATTCATTGTCTCCACCCATCCATTACCTTCCAGTTTAGTTTTTAACCCGACTGACTTCTTGACTTATGGCATGGAGGACCTTTTTTCCTCGCTAGAACTTTTGGTGGACAAGCCTCCCTGTTTATATTGTGTCTCGGCTCTGAGTTGGTGACAAAACTTGCCTTTGGTAAGTTGGATTGTATGCCTAAATCATTTTGGTCGGTTGTCCCGATGTTTGGCACTGTGCAGAACTCCCCCTAGTCACTTGAGTTGTTGTTGGCTAAAACTGAAAGCTCATGTATTACCTATATTGAAAATATTGAATATGCGCCCATGGAAAATGAAAATTATAAAACTGTGTTTCTTAACATATGTAAAGAGGGCAAGAGCGATGAAATGCTAAATACTCCTTGAAGAGTATAAGAAAAGGTCAAAAAAAGCAATGATTAAAAAAATGCTATATCCAAATATTGCTGACCTTATAAAAATAAATATGTCCCGGATGAAAGCTGCAATTAGCTGTGCTTTTAAGCACTGGTGAAGTCCCAAAGGGTCATATAGGCCAAAAAGGCCATGGAATAAAATAATGATCCTAGTGAACTTGGATCAAGCGTGATGTAGTCATGATGCCTAAGTTGAATAAGCACTCTCTAAACAACTCACCCATTTGTGAGGCACTGCGATTCCTTGGGTTGTTGTTTGTCCGACATTGGTTATATTGAGTTTTCTCTTTCCATATCCGAAGTGTCATGATGTTGAGTAGAAAGTCATCCTTTGCCTTGAGCCTTGTAAATTTCATCCTTTACCCTTCACTAGCAAAATGACTACAGCTATGAAGTGAGTATAGTCCTGAAAATCTAAGTCTGAGTAATAATAAATAAAGCCTTATATATGTATTGGTTGATGCATCACCAATGAAATGAATGCTGCTTGTTGTGATTGTTACTTGAATGAGTTGTAGAGCATGTCTTAGCCTTTTGGCACTTGCAGTAGATGGATGACAGTCTGAGTCATTATTGGTGTCTGATCATTTACAGATGGTTATATTGTTTATTGGATATGATTGATGATCAGATAGAGACCTGTGAGGGGTATGAGTATACACCTTAGATGGATTTGGACTCTCTGAGTTTAATGAGAGTTATTTTTCAGTTCCGGGCACTTGTAGATATGATCAGGCTCATTCTGCCTTTCTGATGTAGTTTTTCTTCACAGGTTGATATGTTTGAGCAGGGAGATGTTTTAGTTGGATCTCCTAGGGCGTTGTATGGGCATAGGGGGTGCAACCACTTGTTTGTACCATAGTACCCCCATCCCAGAGAGCCTGGTGGGTTTAGTTTGACAACGCAGGCACCATAGGAGGCTGTTTTGGCAAGATCACGTTTCCCAAGGCAGATTAAAAATGATTAAATGGCTATTGAAGAAATCGATTTGGGCTACTGAGGTAAAGAAATGACATGGGATGAGTCACAATGATGAGAGCGATGTCCTCCACACCTTCTCCAGCAGTTGCAGCATCTGACTGGGCCCACACATATTTTTGGGCATTTTTATATTATTTTCTGGAGCTTTTGGGAGGCTCACGATTTCCTCAAGTAGGCACAAAGTCAAATAATTAAATTATTATATTGTTTTATTGTGCCATGGGGACACCCAGAGGGAGTTAGTCAAACAATCCTTGGACCCACCATGTGCTTCATTTATCTCTTGTTGAGTGGGTTACCCTTTTTATGGGTGATTTAGTCCACTTTGGTACTTTATGGTTATATTGATCCATGTATTGTATGTTGAGCTCATCTCAACCATTGATTAGAACATTTTATCTTTTAATCTTAGCCATTCATTTTGAAAGTGGTTAGGATTCGGTTATGAGTGGTTCTTTCATTTTTATTTATAGGAGAGAGCTTCTCATTTGTAAGGGGTCTTTGGCTCTTGGATCTGAATAATAGAAAGACTTTTTTGTGGGAATTTTCGGGATCTGCTTTGCCTCTGATGTTCTCAAATGGTGATTGGATAGTCTTCTGCTTCCTAGCATTGTGGAAGTTCTTGTGAGTTCTATATTTTTCTGCTATCATTGTTTTGCCTACAGGAGGGCGTTTTGGTTGGAGCGTTTTTGCAGGGGGACCTCAACTCGCTTGGTTTTCTTCGTCTTGGATCAGGGGGTTTTCATTAGTTTCATTGTGATCTATGATTACTTCGTTGTACTTTCTTGTAGCATTGGGTTTCTTTATCTCGTATTGGCAAATCTGATATTGTTGACGTTTGCTCATGCAGGATAGGGGGCGCATTGGTGGCTTGTGGCTTACATCCTTCATAGAAATCATTGGGATTTCCCAGAATTGATCGGGATAGCAAAGATCATCACTGTTAAAGACTTTCACAAGCATTTCCAGGTAAGATTTAACAGGTAAGTCTCTTCTCTTCAGATCTTATTCCATTGTACCTTGCTTTACTTCAATTATTCTGAAAACTCCTAAAATACTAAAAACCCTAAAAAGCACTAAATCTGGGAATCGCCCGATCTTTGGCCAAACCATTTCTGGGTTTCATATATCGGGCCTCCCCTTCACCAAATCTATTGCCACGTTGGTAAAATCTTGCTGGTTTGACCTAGATCTGATTTTAGCCAGAAAACTGCATAAACCCCCACTGGAAATTTGACCTGCTAGGGTTTTGACTTTTTCTGAATTTTGACTTCACAGATGGATAAATTGGGTCCCACACAGTGCAAATCACCCTCAACGCTATCCAAATTCTTGGCAGTTTTGCCTAGGTCTGAGTTTTTGACTGAAACAGCCCTAGCGCCCTCACTGAAAACTGGGCTTTTTCGAAATTGACTTTTTTCTGAAATTTGACAAGATAGGTTGATAGTTCAGGGCTTGAGCTCTCCAAAACACCCCCAACGCTGAGCTAGTTCCTTCCAAGTTGCCCTAGATCTGAAAAATTGGTATTCAACCCCCTAGCCCCCCTCATCAGATTTGGACTTTTCTAGATCTGATTTTCTTGCGATTTTCTGATTTGTGTTTGTAGATCGGGCCATCTTGATCTCATTTCTCCTCCAACGCTGAGCTAGTAGTCTCTTGGTGGCTACAGATCTGCAGATCTGCTTCTCCAAGCCGTAGCGCTAGCCCTCCTCTTGCTGGATCCCCTGTAACCTGAGTCTTCCGGGCCAAATCTTTTTCTGGGTCCATAGTCAGTATATCCCAGGTCGGTTCACTGAAACGTTGTGTTGATGCTAACTCCTTTTTCCAATGCATTAAAGGCACTAGTCTCTACCTCTAGCGCTAGCCCTAAGTTGAGCTTGCTCCCATTCTCTTTGTCAACATTTATTGATAACTCAAGTCACCTATCTGTCATTGAGTCTGTCTCCTTGGTACTAGACATTTCCAACTCTGTCCTTGCTTATCCTGTCACAGTTACGTTTCCCAAGACAGTGGTCATCTGCATTAGTTGCTAGTACTTAAACCGTAGAGGTAGGGTTTCCATTCACTTTGCATCTTACGTACCTTGAAGCCCCATTTGATATGTTCTGGTGTCTAGGTCTGATCTCTCCTGTCGGGAGAAGATCCGAGTCTCCCTCGTTGTTGTCTTGGACTGGGATAACATAAAGTGAAGGCTGCCTTGATTGGCGTGACAACCATCCATTTGGGAGTCTAGGCAGTCGTGGTTCCACCCCTTAGTTGCTTGCCCCTCTACCATCCATCCTGGATCCACCTCACACAGGAAACTACAAGGTGGGTGATAACAACTTCCTTTTGCTCTTTGGCTAGGTCATGCAATGCGTTTACCAAGCTACGAAACTCTATTCTGTCTTCCTCTTCTCATGTTCCTTTCCCTCTATCAGAGTGTATACCTGTTGGGTCCATGTCTGAGTTGGTATCTTCTAGCTGGATATCCTCAGATTCCCGCTCCTCTGTGTACCTACTCTTCCTTCTCCTATAGGTTACAAAAGTGTCTTCTTTTGTATTCATTTACTTCTCATGTTCAAACCCACAGCTGGCGAGGAACATGCTCTGATACCACTATAATATCCCAAATGCTGATATTCTACTGTTTCACTATTCTAGAGCTGACTTGTACTCTCAAAATGTGCAATAATACTGAATAAAAATTTGCATGTAAGGTGTCGGAACAATGGCCCTAAATTATAGCTAATCTAGGGCAGAGATTTCCAGAAAGAAGGTTAACACTTACCACTGATAATCAAGCTGATGATACTCCAAAGATAAGATGCATGCATAAAGAGCTGGACTGGTGAGATAATGATGCTTCCTCCCTGGTGTTACCGCCCAACAGCACGAAACCCTCTCCCCAGGTAAAGGTGACGTTTTTGGTGAAGAAGTTGCCTGATGGAGTTGAGATTTTGCTGGGATGCAGATCTTCCTGTGCCAAGGAGAATGACTAGAGCATGCAGAGATTTTGACCCCTCTAAGCAGGCAAACGAATTGGTTCCCCTGTTGAGTTGCTCACGCCCCCAACCACACAAAACTGCTGATAGCTGCTCTAGATGAGCAAACTGGAGGTTGATGATCACCCAATGTAGTAGAGTGACCTTGTTGATGAAGATGATGCCAGTACATGGAAGATAAACTGAGATTCAGAGACCCAGCGAATACTTTGGGGTTTTCCAGCTAAATCCCTAGCTCCACACGTGTTCCTGCAAACAATCTTTCGGCGGATGCCAAATCGCTGTATATGAATGAATAAGGATGAAAGCTGATGGTGGACTTGGATGGCCTACCCTGAAGGAGACTAGGGCAGATATTTCATTGCCGAATCCTCGTTAGCTGAAGACGCTGTCTTCAACCCCAACTGTTGCTGCTGCACACCGTGTTGCTGCTCAAATATTCCAAATCAACAATAATAATCATAGATAGCTCCTTTAGTCCAATAACCCTTTTTAAATAGATCATCATGCACTTTTAGGGTTTGCATGTCACTTTTAGGGTTTATGCTTCACTTTTGCATGCATGCAATTCTAATTTGATGTTGACTTTAAGCCTAAAGAAATAAGGTTTCTTTTATCCGACTGATGACTTTAATACTGAATGAATGTCTTGATCTGTTCTAAGTACCAAATGTCCTCAGTCAATTCCCTCTTATGCAGTACCCGCTCGAACCTATGGGAATTAAGTAGGTTAGCGGCTGTTTTGGTGCTTAATTAGAAGAGGACATTACAATTTCGGTTTCACTTGGATCTCTTTCAGTTGTCAAATATTTCATCCAAGTCAGTGTGTAGGATTCCTTAATTATCAACATCAACCTTGTCTTGGGAATTTCTCAATTATTTGCTTAAATCCCCCAGGGTCCCGGGTTTGATCATTCGAATCAGCACACAAATCCTAGATCTGATTTGAATTTCCAACAAGCCACCTGATTGTTTAATTTTAGTAATATTACCAACATAATTGACCTCCTTTACTCAAGTGTCCTTAGTTTGCGGCTTACTCCCTGAATCTAGGGTTTCAAGCACTCACCTTACGTATTCTTCGTTAGGAGTTTGATCTGGTGATTTGCTTTAGGTCTTTCCTTTCAGGATAGATCTGGGTCTCCCCCATTGTCACTTGGGCTTCTCTAGTGGCATAAAGCGAAGGAAGTCTTAACCGGCATGACAACCATCAATCTTTTGGGGGTTAGGATTTCCGTAGGTTACGACTTTAGTTGCTTGTCCCCTTTGCCATCCTGTACAGGATTCTTCTATCAGGGCAACTACAAGATCCGTGATAACAGTACCAAATCTGAAGTTATATGCTGATTTAGAATAAGATTTGATAGATCCATCTTTACATAGGCAATTGATTCATTCCCTTGTATATCTTGTGAATACTAGGTTTAATATTTGCTTTGGAGTGAATACTCTGAGCCAGTTCATGGTTGAAATCCCACAGATTCATTGGAAAACCACCAAATATGTGCTGAGGTATGTAAAGGGTAGAGTTCCTTATTGCATGAGGTATGTGGGAGATGGAGAGTTGTTTTTACATGGATTTGTTGCTTCAGATTGGCAGGAAATGCAAGCACAAGGAAGGGTTCTTCTCTTTATTGCTTCAACTTGGGTTTATGGATGATTTTCTTGTTCAGCAAGAAGTAGGGGGTAGTTTCTTTTAGTTCAGCTGAAGCAGAGTATATGGCAGCATCATCAACATGTTGTGAGGCCATCCGACTTCTCAAGTTGATTCTAGTGTTCACTGACATATGTTGGTGTCCACTATTGCATACTATGACAATCAAAGTTGCATTAGGTTCTATTGTGTAATCTAGTGTTTCATGATCTCTCTAAGCAGATTGATGTTTTATTTCCTGAGAGAGAGAGTACAAAAGGGAACTATTGTTTTTGATTATGTTAAGACTGATTTGTAAGTGTCTAACATTCTAAAGAAACTCCTTGCACAGGGGAGGTTCAAGATTTTGAAAGAGAAGCTTGGCTTGGTGGAGATTTAGAGAACATCTTCCTCACAAAGAGGGTGTGTTAGTTTTCGGTTGCTTCAACTTGTTCTCCTAGGAAAGGCACATGATTGAAGGGAATTCATTGTAGGATCAATGTGACACATGGAAGAGATTCCCTTACACCCATATGATAGATTCCTTACATATATGATGCTTGTCATCTTCTATTTTTTGGTCAGTGCAAGGTTATGGCAGGCTCTTTTACAGTTATGACAGATTCCTCTTACACGTTAGATGCATTCATGACGTGGAGTTACACATGCTAAGTAGTGTGTATCCTTGAGGAAAGATTCCTTGTTACATGTGGTGCATGATTTCTTTCATGAAAGATATAATTAGTCATTAATTTTGTAACTGCTCTTTCTTCTCTTGTCAAGAGCCCATTAGGGCATGCATATTATTGGCAAACACAAAGCCAATTTAAGCAAATAAACTAACAACACATAGAAAGATAGGCGTTAAAGCACATTTACTTCTCATTAACTAATGCACATATATACATGAGAAGTGACCCTTGGCTTCATGAAAATGAAGAAGAATAATAATACAATAAAATGGGAGAATGCCAACCCAAAGGATTAGATTCTCAACAATTCCCCCCTTAATCCGAAGGGTGTATAAGATTCCAAGAAAAAGAAGAGAGCTGAATAAAAGGCTTGGCAAACCATTATGCCAAGCAAGTTAGTAGAAGCTTGCACCATCTTCTACTAAAATACAAGAGCTCTCTAAAGGGGTGGTTTTGGTTGACCACCAACCAAAATGGCTAGCAGAAGCTGAAATCTTCTACTATGTGGGTGGTTTAATGATGACAACAAACTCTTGAACTTGGTGCTAGAGGCGTAGAGGTTCTGTCTAGAACTTGATATGAATGCTTAGAGGTTCTCTAGCAGAAGCAACAAGAGGCTGAAGTAGGTTGAAGTATTTTGCTGAATTGGTGGCTCAAGGCTGACCACAAACCATCTGGAGAGCTGAAACAGGAAGTGAATAGCTGCATCTTGCTGAACATTTCCAACTCGACAATCTTTTGCCAAGTAGATTAGCTAGAAGATTGCATTGTGTTATCACCAACCTTGTAGTTGCCTTTGTGAGGTGGATCCAGGATGGATGGTAGAGGGACAAGCAACTAAGGAGGTGGAACCAAGATTTGCCTCGACTCCCAAATGGATGGTTGTCATGCCAATCGAGGTAGTCTTCGCTTTATGCTATCTTATCCCAAGACAACAATGGGGGAGACCCAGATCTACACCCGACAGGAGAGATCAAACCTAGACACTAGATCAGATCAAATGGACTTGAGGTACGTAAGGTGTAAGGTAATTGGAGACTTTAGATCTATGGAGGGTGTCACTAGGTGTACCAAGGCTTTGGATGAGGGCTTTAGACATATGCAGATTGATCCAAAGTGGAACACATGTGACCTATGGGGTAAACACTAGATCTAGGGTTGAAGTACTAGCAACTGGTGAAGATATCTGCTGCCTTGGGAAACGTAACCAATGCAGGGAGGGCAAGGACAGGATTGGGGCTATCTAGTACCGATGGATAGACTCGATGATAGATATGACAATATCAAAGTACCCGAGTCATCAGGGAAAAATCAGATTGCAAGGAAAAGAGGCCAAAGAGGGGCTAGCGCTAGGTATGGAGATCAATGCCTTGTCAGATCTAGGGCAATGGAGTCACTATCTGCCTTGTGTTGGGAGAGACCCACATGAGAGATGCCCCGATCTACAGACCCAGAAAGGTACTTTGGTCGGAAAAGTCAATTTATGGGAGAAACCGACAGCAAGGTGGCTAGCGCTAGGGTTTGGAAGGGAAGATCCTCAGATCTAGGACAACCTGGAGACCACCAGCTCAACGTTGGAGAAGAAATGGAATGAGGATGACCTGATCTACAAACCCAAGTTGGAAAAATGCCGGAGAAATCAGATTTGGGAAAAAGTCAAAAAATGATGAGGAGCGCTAGGGTCCTGGAAGACATTTGATCAGATCTAGGGTCACTTGTCAGCATCTAGCTCAGTGTTGAAGGTGATTTGGAGAGAGGAGGACTCGATCTACAAACCCAAGAAGGAATTTTGCAAGAAAAATCAAATCCCGGAAAAAGTTAGAATTTCATGAGGAGTGTTGGGGTTTGAGCAGACAGTTTTCCAGATCTAGGGCAAACCGGCCACTTTCAGATCAACGTTAGGGGTGAATTGGTGAGAGGGAGGCCCGATCTACAAAACCTAGCAGTGGTTTGTCTAGAGATCGAGCAGTTTGTTTTTATTTTTATTTTATTTTATTTTATGGATTTTTCAGTAAAATGAAGAAAAGTAGGTACAATGGATTGAGATCTGGAAGAAAGGGACTAACCTGTAGATCTTACCTAAAAATCCTTGTAGATGCCTTGATGATGATGATCCCTGCTATCCTGATCAATTTGTGAAGACTTGAGTGAGTTCTAAGACCAAGGTTTTGCTCCAAGTGACCAATGCGCCCTCTCTCCTTCACAAGCAAACGTCAACAATATCTGATTTGTCGTATCATGAAAGAAAATCAAGATCTACAGAAAAGTAACAAGATGTAATCATAGATCTCAATGATGCTAATGAAAACCCCCTGATACAAGACGAAGCCAATCCAAGTGAGTTGAGGATCCCCTGCTGTAGACAAGACAATGATCCCGAAAAAATATAGATCTCACACAAATTTCCCGAATGCTAGGAAGCAAAAGATTTTCCAATCACCATCTAAGAACACCAGATGCAAAGGAGATCCAAAAAATATCCACAAGAAAGTTTTTCTATTAATAAGATCCAAGAGCCAAAGACCCCTTACAAATGAGAAGCTCTCTCCTTTAAATAGGAACGAGAGAACCAAAATCCTAACCACTTTCAAAACGAGTGGCTAAGATTAAAAGATATAAATGTTCTAATCAATGGTTGAGATGAGCTCAACATACAATACATGGATCAATATAACCATAAAGTACCAAAGTGGACTAGATCACCCATAAAGAGGGTACCCCACTCAACAAGAAATAAATGAATCACATGGTGGGTCCCTGGAGTGTTAACTAACTCCCTCTGGGTGTTCCCATGGCACAATAAAATAATATAATATTTTAATTTTTTGACTTTGTGCCTCCTTGAGGAAATCGTGAGCCTCCCAAAAGCTCCAGAAAATAATATAAAAATGCCCAAAAAATAGGTGTGGGCCCAATCAGGTGCTGCAGCTGCAGGAGAAGGTGCAGAGGACATCACACTCATCATCATGACTCATCCCATGTCATTTCCTTGCCACAGTAGCCCAAATCGATTTCTTCAATAACCATTTAATCATTTTTTAATCTGTCTTGGGAAATGTGAACCTGCCAAAACAGCCTCCTAGGGTGCCTGCGTTGTCCAACTGAGCCCACCAGGCTCTTTGGTATGGGGTTACTATGGTACAATCAAGTGGCTGCACCCCCTATGCCCCATACAACGACCTAGGAGATCCAATAAAAACATCCCCCTGCTTAGACACATCATCATGTGAAGCAAAACTGCATCAGAAGGGTAAAATGAGCCTGACCATCTCTGCAAGTGCCCGGAACTGAAAATAAGCTATTTCTCGAGTCTCAGAGAGTCCAAATCCATCTAGGGTGTATACTCATACCCTTTCCAGGTCTCTGCCTGATCATCAACAATATCCAATAGACAATATAATCACCTGTAATTGACCAGATACCAATAATATAACTCAGATTGTCATCCATCTGCTGCAAGTGTTATAAGGCTAAGACATGCTCTACAAATGATTTAAGTAACAATCATAACAAGTAGCAGTCACCTCACTGGCGGTACATCAACCAAATACATATATAGGGTTTTATTTATTATTACTCAGACCAGACTTTTAGGACTATACTCACTTCATAGTTGTAGTCAATTTGCTAGTGAAGGGTGAAGGCTAAAATTTACAGGGTTAGGACAAAGGGTGACTACCAATTCAACATTGTGACACTTCGGATATGGAAAGAGAATACTCACTATAACCATATGCCGAACAAACAACGAGTGCAGCGCCTCACAAATGGTTGAGTTGTTCAGAGAGTGTTTATTCAATTTAGGCATCATGTCTACATCAAGTTTGATCCAGGTTCATTAGGATCATCAATTTTATTTCCATGGCCTTTTTGGCCTATATGACCCTTTGGGACTTCACCAGCGCTTAAAAGCATAACTGATTGCAGCTTTCATCAAGGACATATTCAACTTTATAAGGTCAGCAATATTCGGATATAACATATATTCAACCATTGCTTTTGGGACCTTTTCTTATACCCTTCGCAGGGTATTTTAGCATTTCATTGCTCTTGCCCTTTACTCACATATGTTAAAAAACACATTCTAGAGTTTACAATTTCCATGGGCGCGTATATAAATATTTCCAATACAAGCAGTACATGAGCTTTCAGTTTTAGCCAACAACATCTCAAGTGACCAAGGGGAGTTCTGCATGGTGCCAAACATCGGGACAACCGACCAAAATGATTTAGGCATACAATCCAACTTACCAAAGGCAAGTTCTGTCACCAACTCAGAGCCGAGGCACAACATAAACAAGGAGGTTTGTCTAACAAAGGTTCTAGCGGGGAAAGGTCCTCCATGCCACAAGTCAAGTAGTAAGTTGGGTTAAAACAAAACTGGAAGGAAATGGATGGGTGGAGACAATGAACAATGAAGCCAACACTAGCAAGCCAGAGTATGGTGGGAATGACTACCTCTATTCTCCCTAGGGAGGGTAAAACCAATGAGTATAAATCAGGAACTTCCAAGTCTATGTAGGGACATCAATACATAATACAAATACATCCAAGTCCATATATTTATGACCGCCAGATCATGACACTAAATGCTAGTATATGTCACAAAGATAAGTATAAGAGCAATGATAACCATAACACAATATAATAAATGCTGAGTCATAACCGTGCAAATAATCCATCTAAACCATCATCTGTCCAATGAGAAAACACTAATACCAATCTGGGCATCACTAACTGCTCTGCAAATGACTAAATGGCTACATCAGTCCTCGAATCTGAGTGTCCTAAGACTCAGTCCTGACATGAGAGAGTATAATAGTCCACTAACAAAATAATGATCCGTCAAAACTGCTCATATCAACATCTCATATGTAAGAGATCTGGCTGAAAAATGTACTGTATCTGAAAAATAGAATATGGTAGCCTGGCTACTATATATGTAATAACACATTGGATTCTGCTACATGAAGGTTCTCTCGAAACCGGTGGTTTTAGGATGACCGCCAACTCTGGAGCTTAGTCGAACATAGCTCTTCATACGCTCGCTTGATCTTGCGTGCTTGTTATTGACGGTCTTCATTTCCCCCCTGTCAGGAACAATGTGAGGAGTGAAGAGTCTCAAGGTGTCACAACTAGACACAACACACATGAGAACTCTGAAAGTGAGGAGAGACTCAAGGTGCCAACACTAGACACAAAACACATGAGAACTTTGAAAGTGAGGAGAGACTCAAGGTGTCAACACTAGACACAAAACACATGAGTACTCTCGAAATGGTTCTCTTTTGTCTATGTGGTTCTTTACTGAATTTGGCCTTTAATTTGTTTGTGGCTCAGGCTCGCTTGCTTTGGCTTGAAGAAGGCCATGGCAGCAAGTTATCAGAAGAAGGCTTTGAAACTTGAAGCTGACATAATGTTCCCCCCTGTCAGGTGCAAGAGGAGAAGTCTGGGTAGAGTAAAATACATAGGGCTCCTTGCAGCTCCACCCTTTACAAATACATTCAGCAAATTCGACCTTAAAAGGTGAGGGGTGTCAGTCACAGTCGAAAATGCACCCATATACAATACACAATTCAACTTTTTCCTTTTCGAATTTTGATACTTACAAAACACAAACAAGTACCAAAAATAACAAAGAACTTATAAATGAACACAATTGCAAGTTACATACATGATGGTTGAATTGAGGAATTTGTTATACTTGAATGATGATCTTGTTCTACAATTTTCTTCTGTTGAAGCAGTTGTACACCTGCAATTCAATCTGTACAATCATTCCCAAGCCTTTATGGAAGTCCAATATTGTCATTCAACATCTAGACAGTTATTCAACATGTCTGCAAAAATTTCTTTTCTGCAGCATAAATCTGCAGTAGCATATGATTTTACAACTAAGAATCAATTTAATTTTGTAGCTATCAATTAGATTCTGCAGCAGCTTAGAAATAAGCAATATGCAAATCAATTCTGCAATAGCACTACAAGTTCAATTTTGCAGCAGTCCTATTCAATTTTGTAGCTGCGAACTTGGGTAAGCTCAGTCCTGTCAGTGAGCAGTTTACAATTGCATCTGCAAATTCTTTTCAGAATGCAATTCTAATGCTTACAAAATACTTATTCACATCACTGCCTAGGCTTGAACTCAACATTAAAATTGATGCTATATACAGAAAAATACATTCACCCAGCTCAACTCTTCAATGAAGATGAAATGGTGGACAAAATATAAGAACAGTTTTGTAGAGGGAAGATGTGTTCCTTTAATGGCAGGATCCTTCTGAAATCACAATCTCTGCATTATTGTTGCAAATACTAACTCAGTGACAGGTTCAAGACTGTCACTCAAGTTTGTAATACTTCGACAATATTAAAGGAATAGAGCTACCAACCAATGAGTGTCAGGTTCATCAAAGACTGCTTATATAGTCATTGTGAATGACACATATACCATACCATAGTTCAAAATCATCCAATATGCAGCAAAAGCAGTCTTCAATGCGCAATTCAATAAGAAGGCATACCTCAGCAGCTTGAAAGTTCTCAACACACTAGTTCATCATCAATGCACATAGGTGTTCAACAAAGTACAAAACAATGGATGATCCACACAGAATTCCACAACTCTTCAAATTTTACAATGCTTACACTCTACAATCTTCAAGAGAGCATTTCACCCTCTTTCACTAACGCAAAGAGGTTCACCATATGAAGTCACAACGGTCTTCACGGTGAAAGGGAGAAAGAGTAGTATTCTCGAGCACTGGAGTCTATAGGTACTTGGAGAGGTTTCAATCTTGACTTCCTTGGAGAGAATCTTCAAAGTGTGCACAACTTTCATGCAACAGGCAATTCACAATGGTAGTTTCATTTAGAGTCCACGGTCTTCAAGTAGGAACCTCTGATTGTGAGGATACCAACACAACTCCTTTTCAAATATTCGCAGTCGATAACAAGCTTAATGTTTCCCACATTTGTAAGACCATTCTTGTCAACATCCAAAACAGACTATGCTTGCCCTTGTTATTCACAGGAATGTTGATAGTGTCATTGATAAACAATAGTTGGAACATTATCAAGGGCTGCTTTTTTTATAGGCTGATGATCAGTCCATCAGAAGACGAGGATTGAAAAATGATTCCTGAGGTGATTTGTAAACATTCCAGGAGTGTGACTGCCAGCAATTGTATGAGCTCCAGTAAATTGACCAAATTTTAGAATTGTCGACTTTTCACATTGTATTATTATATCCCGAGGGTTCTCTATTACAACAATTATTTTTGAGGCAATCTGCATCTTTTCCAAAGTCATCTGCTTCTTTTAAAGATAGTGCAGCTGCGAGACCCATTCTCAGGGAGGATGGTACCCTAGTCAGTTAACTAGGGTAGAGTATGACCCTAGAAGGTACCCAGGGCCCCCAGTAGTCTCTTGGGGTTCTTGGTCTAGGACCAAGTAGGTTGATGCCATGGCAAAGTCCCTAACATATGGTTAGGGCCCCTATATGTCTCTAGGGTATTTTGGTTTGCGACCAAACAGTTTCTTGGACACGATGTCCAAGCAGATCCTGTAGGTTGAGGCAGAGACTTCTTGGTCTGGGACTAGGCAGATTCTTGGTCTGGGACCAAGCAGTTCCTGCAGGAGCATTCTTGGTCAGTTAACTAGGTGAATCTTGGTCAAGTTGACCAAGATGATGATGTGTGATGTCCTCTCTCCTAATCGGTTATTGCTAGGTTGTTTCTCAAGGGATTGGTCATCCCTTGATGATGTCACTAGCACCTAACCCTTAGGAGCAGTATTGAGGACCAGAGGATCACATCATCCAGTTTGGATCTTCTCCTTATACATTGATGATAAAAATATATATGAAACACATGTGACAATATACCTTGAGAGAGAAAAGCTTAAAATCCTTGGTCTTGTTGGTCCAATGGGTAAAAGGGGTTGTTTGTCCACCTTTATGGTACACCTTGGTCTTGTGAGTATGAGAGTTGTCTTACCTTCTTATTATGACCCCTTTGGTTGACTTATGGTCGTTTATCTTACTTGGTCCTAGCACTCTTATTATGTGTACCTTTAACATGATGACTTTTATTTTATGGTTTTATTTTTAGACCATTGGTACCCTATCCTAAGTCAACTTAACTTTATGGTTTTTATTTTTGCACCATTGGTACCCTATCCTAAGTCAACTTAACTTAATGGTTTTTATTTTTGGACCATTGGAACCCTATCCTAAGTCAACTTAATTTTATGGTTTTTATTTTTGGACCTTTGGTACCCTATTCTTGATAACGTTCCTAAGACTTAGGGGTTGCCTAAGTGACCTATCTAAAAGGCTTGTCAAGATTATAAATTAAGTCCTCTCCTCCATTTCAAATGTGTATCTTGATAGAGAGAAGTTTAGATCTGATTCCTTGCTCTAAGGTTCACTGCTGATGGTTTTTTGTGATACCCTGACTAAGGCCTACTGCTGCTTGACGCCTTGGGTTCTTATTACTCTTGAAGTGAGGCCGTGACCTCTGTGTGTGCCCTCTAGGGATGAACCGTGACCTGCCTGATTCATGGGCTGTGTATTCTAGCTAGGCCATGACCTGCCTAATCCGTGGACTGTGTATTCTAGTTGAACTTTGACCTGCCTGATCCGTGGACTGTGTAGTCTAGCTAGGCCGTGACTTGCATGATCCATGACTGTATCCTCTTTGTTGCTGTCGTAAAGTGTCTTCCCTGTTGTGCGTGACTGTATGTTTCTCTACTAGTGTGATTGAGTGTCTCTGTGGGCATGACTGTGTGTCTCTGTTGGGCATGACTGTGTGTCTTTGTTGGGTATGACTATGTGCTAGCGTGACTGTGTCTTCTCTGCTAGTGTGACTGTCTCTTCTTTGCTAGTGTGACTGCGTGTCTCTGTGTCTCTGTTGGGCATGACTGAGTGTCTCTTCAAGGCATGACTGTGTGTGTCTGCTGGGCATGACTGTGTCTCTCCACTGGGCATGACTGTGTGTCTCTTTGCTGGTGTGACTGTGTTTCTTGGATGAGATGTGACTAGTGTCTTTTCCTTCTTAAGAAGTGTTGCTAAAGCCTGATTAAATGATTGAAGTTTCTCTTCATGTTGATTAAGAATCTGATGTCTGTATCCTTACCGCTATAACCCTCTTAAGCTCTCTCTCAAGGTACGTCATTTGTCCATCCAGGTGACTTGTTCCTTTGGTGACAAGATCATAACCTAAAAGTATATGAGTATAAGGCTGATCCAAAACAATCTTAGATTAGTATTGTTATTGTTCTTTACTGCTGTTATTTCCTGTACATTATTGTTGTTTTGTTTCATCAGTTATAATATTGTTACTGTACATGGCATTTGGTAAATCATCTCAAGGACCAACTTTAACATAGTGACCAGTGAAGTGTTAAGGGTGAAAGAGATGAAAATTATGTTTGAATTTATTGCAGTAGTACTATTCTGAATCTAACTTTGTTTCACAATTCTATTTATGCATTAAAGTATATTTTTATGTCAAATCCTAACCTAACCCTAAACTATAACAACTTCTTATCTGTGATAGCTGATACCAATGGAGTTTTTACTCATGTCTCAACCGTGGAGTCTCAACCCAGCAACATGAATACAACAACCTTCACGTGTCAAGGTTCACACAACGCACTAACTCCACTTCAAGGGATTATGCATTAGTCATGTTAATGCCTTTCTTCAATTGACTGCTATCCAACATCTTTGTCGTTCTTTCACGCAATGCATTCAAAGAATATGAGAATGTTGAGCAATGTGAATAACCACTTGAAATGTTGCAAATGTTGATACAACATGCAACTACCGGTTGACAACTGTGTTCACTTGAAATGAAAGAATGTAATGCACAATTTTCGGCTAAGGTTTCCACCCTTCTACAGTTTCACACAATTCTAAATGTGACAAATTATGGAGGCATACACGAACTCAGGCACCATGTACAACCGCAACTCTTTTTTAAAGGAATGACAGACACAATTAAGCTTCAAACACATAGATCATTTCAAATAAACTTACACATCAACGAGTTGGAGGAGTTCACCTTACCACAACCAATGATATACTCAACAAAAGTGCACATTTACCTTAGAGACTACGCAGGAAGGGCTCGAACAAAATTAGGGTTTCTCAAGAGCAATCTTTAATGCACAACTCCACATTTTAACTTGATTCTTAGTTCCACGTTGGTCTCCATCATATTTGATTTACACCAAGTCCTTTCATATGATGGAGGAGTGGTGGTTGAGAGTCTTCCCAATACACGAGTTCTTTGACATGCAATAGCCAACAATCAATGTAAATATGTTCTCCAACTCCAAAACATCAAAGTGTATGCACAATAATCAAGAATCACCATAAAAAATTTCAACCGGACCACGAATCGAGGAGCACCATAACTAGGATGGCATCTCTCCAGATTGAAGCATGGAATCTCCAACGTAGCAAAAACACAACGCACTAGGTTGTGGTGGTAGGTGCGGGCTAATGCAAAGGAACCAATTGCACAATATAGGTAGTGTGACACAGTCTACCAATCAATAGTTACAAATATTTCAAGCGTTCGATCATAACTTCATTTTTCTAAACACATTTCCAACAATCTTTCAAATCGCAGCTTTGTTGAATGTCTCCATGAAATTCTAGGGTTTGTGCACCAATAGAAGGAGATAGTACGCACCTCAACACCATTCTTCACAACCCGTTCTTCACGTAACAACATAGAATGGCCTCAGTTCCATTTATTTTCCTTGCTAAAAATGAATACATTGCAATCATGCGTTCGGTCTTCACGGTTTCTGCAAAAATGAGAGGCAACTCAAACTCTAGGATCTCTCTTCCGTTAAATAAAAGCATAAAGTCTTGGGTTCGAGTTGTTGAATGCCGAGGCGCTGGAGAGTACTGAAGCGGTATAGAGCAAGCAGAGGCAGACACCAAAGAGATTTCATCACGGGTGAGCAAGCATAGCTCCATCATTCGATTTCATGCATAAATTGTTCAATGGCGACATCTCCAAGTTATCCAATGGTTACATTACCTCACTGGATGGGCTCTTCATAGTCCAAATTCAACAATGTCTTCTTCTTTTCAACATTTAGATGGACACGAGGGCCCACTTAGATTATGAGTTGATATACTTTGTGCATAAGAACTGAGATGACTTGAGAGTAGAGAGGTAGTGTCTCTTGTCGATGCCAAGTTTCTTGTCAAATTGCAAGTTCTAGTTAACGCTAGGTACCAAGCCATGTAGGTGTAGTCTCACTAGGATTCACGAGCGAGTATCAAATTAGGGTTCAACAAGAAAAACAAGTCTATACCTTTTTCTCAAAAATGGTCCTCAGGAGTTATGACCTAGATGTATGAACGTGCAAAAGAATAAGAGGAACTATGTGCAACAAAATTGAAGGAGTAACGCCAAGATTTGCAGATGACAGACTAACGGGTTTGAAAAAGCTTTTCCAATTAGAGAGAAAACGACTCTCTGCCAGGAAAACGACTAGGAAATAAGTGATGCATGCCAAAAGCAATGTTTTTAGGACTGAGCGTGCAGAAGGATGAAACGTGCAGGATAGAAAGTGCGTCCATGAGAATATGACAGGAAGGATAGTTAATAGGCTAAGCAGTTGCGGAAATGAGCAAAGGGAAGAAGGCATACTGGCAAGAGAATGGCAGGCCACAGGCCACAAAGATTATAACAGTGCTCTGATACCACTGTCAAGAGCCCATTAGGGTATACATATTATTGACAAACACAAAGCCAATTTAGGCAAATAAACTAACCACACAACACAGAAAGATAGGCGTCAAAGCACATTTAGTTCTCATTAACTAATGTACATATATACATGAGAAGTGACCCTTGGTTTCATATTCCATGTGGTCTCTTGGACTCTTGGGTGACTCTTGGTTCCCCTATGACTCATCATTTCCTTTTCTCATGAAAACTAATAATAATAATAAATCAATAACATGGGAGAATGCTAACCCAAAGGATTAGATTCCCAACAGACTTATTAAGGGAGGGCACACTAGTTAGGCTTATAGATATTATATAGTGAGTTGAGTAGAGTGATTCTACCAAGAATGTGCCTAAGGCTTGTGAGATAAGATAAGATAAGATAAGATAATTTTATTCATGTCCACTAAGAAAATCCATTGTATTTGTATTTTTCTTATGTGTTAACAGGACGATAGTGATCGCTGTTACATAATTTGAGTTTGCTATTCGTTGCATTTATGCTGCTATTTTGTTCAGATCAGATTTCATATTTTGCAGGGTGTATTGAACACATATATACACATTAAATAGTAACAATAATAATAATAAATAATAGTGATGTGACACATCCTAACTAAGAGGCATGACCTAACCAAGGGACATGACCCATCAATGATAATGACTAGTCAAAGGTATAAGTATACCATCACATGGCATTGTATTCATATCATTTATCTTATTTTATTATATTTATTACTTGTCCTATATAAATTTCAACCTATTGTCCTTTCTACGTTCGATATTCCATAAATTAACTTTGTTCATTTCATTTGGCCACACCTTTTATCAAACCATGTCTGATCCAACCTTTGGTCATATTTCCTAATGTTTCTCTGATCCTTAACTCGTTGACCAAAAAATCAACCTTTGGCCATTTACAGTTCAAAAATTCTAGTAAAGAAAAAAAACCAATCCACTGCAAATTCGAAGAACATGTTAGATGCTGAAAAAAACTCATTCTAATGCAAGTTAGAAGAATCAAAAGCAATAAGCCAGTCTTGAGGAATGTAACAAGGTTGTTATGCCATAGAAAAAAATTAAAAATACAATATAAGATAGAAGGGTTATTAATAAGTGTATAGGTCCATGGAAACTCGTTGCCAACATCAAGAAATAGTGGCTGTAATAACTTCCAAAATAATTGCCACAATCTTCAAATCAAATTGTAATAGAAGAATCGCCTAGGGAAGAAGGTAAAACGAAGGGCATTGAATCTTGATTTCTGAACCACGTGATTGTTCCAACATTCCTATGTGAGAAAGGAAACACATTAAATCAGGTATATGAGAATTATTCCCTCAATATGAATAATCTAAGAAAGGCATTTGTGTGTAATTGGGTTAATGTTGTGACCACCCGAACATTAAGAATTGCCACTCTATACAAACCGAAGATAACTCACAGTGCCGCTGCCAAGATCGCAGTGGTCAAGATTATTGAATTACTCTATTATACATCCCCCAAGTTAGTGAACACAATACATTCCTATATGTTGTAAATCATGCAAATATAATTACTGTTGATTGCTAGTCATAAATCGTGTGAATAGAATTGTTGCCGTAAGGAAATATTGAGTTGTTCATATAATCCAAAACACTACCATACCCAGTTGAAATTGTGAAGAAACTGTCGGTTAGAATTAAGTTATTAACTCATCGTGACAGTTGGTTGAAGGAAAATTGTGTCTATAGGTAAGAGTAGCATAAGTTGGGATAAGGTTTAGAATATTATTCCTAATATAAGATAAAGCTAAAAGTGCATAACTGAGTGAAATATTAAAAGGATATATTCATGATTATATTAAGAGTAATATAAGTTCCAGGGAAAGGGGCGACAGGAGCAGGGGGGTGCTTCAAGGCCTCGAAGAACCTCTAGAAATAAAGTATGCATGGGGACTAGGCACTGCCTTGAACAACCAAGCGGAGGCATTAGCTTTATGGAAGGGTGTTGAGCTTGCAAAAGAAAAAAGTTGTAAGAAAATCACCATCATCGGGGACGCATAGACTTTAATTCAATGTTTAATCCATAAATCTCCTCCTAAAGATCCACACCTACGTAGGATAATCCTTCGAGTATTATCAAGCAGTGAGAGCTTTGAGAATTTTCAGGTTTGTAATGTAATAAGGAAACAAGACAAGGTGATGGATTTGCAAGCTAACCTTGCAAGTTCCATGCGAGAAGGTTTATGCAAAATTGGGGAGGACGTCGTATTATCTCACATTCCCTAACACGACCCCTTTCCACTCCCAAGATCAACCCCTCTTGAAATGACAAGTGTTAAAAGGCATGATCGTTATGATGCAAGGTGGAGGCTGTGTATCGTCCTATGTTAGTACAACTCGAGCATGCAAGCCATTATAATGGAGTAGAGGTTGGAGCCTAAGTCTTTTCATCCCATCGTTGACGCGTGTGGAAGCTCGTCAAATATGGCTCTGCACAAGGTTGGCGATCACTCCATAATTATCATTTAGGATTGACGGGTGAGGGAAATTGAAGATCTGTAGTGGATAATTTTCACTTGGTCTAATTGTAGGAGCCTGCTGGTAGTGGGCATTTTGCTTTACTTTCTTGAATCATGCAAACATAGGAATGGCAGGCTCTAGCTCCCACTCGATGGTGTCCTCTGTTCAGAATCCAGAACGAAAGGCGTATAGCAGAATTAGAGGAGAAGGTGGGGTTTTTCTTAGGAGCATGGAAGGGTGGAAGCACGACATGGAACATAGGACCGAGGAAGAAATAAGGAAGGCAATGCAACGCTACAAGATTTCCAACACCCAATGGGAGAAATTGAATTCGAAAATCACTTTGATGGAAATGGAAATCTGGTGACTTCGTGGAAGAGGTCGAGAACAAGGAGAGCAAATTAGACAATTGAAAGAGACCATTTGTAGATTGAAGAGGGAGCTGGCACCAAGGTTAAGGTGTGTGGAGCAAAGAGCGGATTCATCAACGGGATCCTTGAAGACTTTCCAAGGCCCGGAGCATGAAGAAATCCCAGTGAACAAAAACCTAGTCCATCATGCGTGTCCTTATCCAAACTACAATCAATGTGCAGCTCGGAGACAGGCTCCAAGACCTCTGGGTTTTTCCAATTACAATGTATTTAATCCATGTGCTGCAAGTGCAAATTTTTGTGTAATAGTTTCATAAGAATCTATACTAGCATGCTAGCAGAAGTAGGCATTACAATTAGGCAAAGATGGGGCAAAACCAAGGAGGCTGGAAATTTTGAATTTGGGCAGACTGATTTATTGGCTCCAGTTTTTGTAACGACTTTGGCTGGACAGTTTGGCCGCAGGTTCTTTTAATATAAATTATCCAGTTTCTTTTAAAAAGAAAAATTTAAGTTCCAAGGAAGTAAAAAGGTACTAAGAAAAATCCAGTTTAAATATTTTCAGAAAAAAGGTGTATTTTAGAGTTTGAATACCCAATTATACATCAAAAAAGTGGGTCCCTCATGCTTAGTGCGCTCACTCATCACGAAGAATATATAAGTTTTGTAACCATAGTATTCAACGAAAATAAAATGAAGCTTAGAAATGAAAAAAAAGAAAGATACCCCAACACTTACAAAAAATACACTATTGCTTTTTTAAAACTTAAGGGTTTTATTCAAGGAAGGGATGTTAGCATCATTATTTGTCTAGTTGAAAAGAAAAGTTACATTAATGCCGATTTGGCAATCAATTACTAATTCTTGAGTCAAAAATTTTGCTGATCCAAAAATAACTAATTTACCATTGAGAATTAACGACTATATTTTCCTATCCCAAATCAATGTTACATCTATATCTGTACAAGACGTTGACGTTCTCCTTGTTACCTCACGAGTCCTAACTTGTACCAAATGGAGAAGTTCCCAATCCATGGGTGCAAACCTAAGGGAAACCTTGGATTGATTGTCATTGTCACTTCAAAAACCAAACCCTCTCTTTAGGCCAGTTCTCAAAATCCAAGGGAGGCTTCCCTACTTGAAAGATTTTGCTTAAGTAGTGAGACGATAAGATAATAATATAAGATAATTTTATTAATGTCCAACGAATGACCACAAAAGTAGGTTAATGGGACTAAAAGGATACAAACAATATGAATACATTGTGGGAGTACAAACACAACTCCTAGATAATGTCGGAGCTAAACCTAAAATAGAATAAAATAAATAAATAAAGATACAAGCATTGAGACATCCTTGTAAACATGTATAAGCCGGTGATAAGGCACGGTGATGTAGGATATGTCAAGAATGTCTAAGTCTAATAAACGATGACGATGGGGGCAATCGGGGCACTATCTCACTATCACTATTAGAGTCCTTTGGAGCTCCCTAGGTGTCTTGCTGAGTAATCCCGGGGGGATGTAGGAGCGAAGAATACTCCTAACATCCGAGGCCGAAGGAAAGAAACTTTGGATAGATCTCTGACTGCTCCACTGGGACTAGGAAGGAATTCGACGAGTGGGATGCACCTTGCATAAGATGCACCGGGAACTGCAAGGTAGAAGATATACTTAATCAAATACTTAGATTTAAATGGAAATGCTTCAATAAGGTATAACAGGTAAACCAAGAAGCATAAAAGAGACAAATTACCAACCCACAACAAAGATATGAAGATTAACCATGCACCATGTGGATTAATAAAATGTCCAAGGCTAAAAACAAGGTCTGGGGTGAAACCCTAGAGCTTGTAATGAGCTTGTTGCCGCCTAATTCACACTTTAAGACGCAGGAAAGTCACAACCTGCTATGTGTGTCCTTGGGGGCAAGCGAGAGCTGGGGACCACTGTCACCACAGTCTACAGCTCCTCCGTTTAGGCAAGATCCCAACAGAGCCAAGGGGGGTAGTCCCTATGGAAAGACTATGTTCCAGGTTTATTAATTAATTGAAGGTTAATTAATGGGATCTTTTATTAAGATTTACAAAACTATAAGACCAGTGCCTATACTAAATGGAGTCAAAAAGTACAATGTATCTTTATAAAAGAGAAATGTTAATCTACGATTAAATTATGGGTTCAGTGTTTAATAAAGAAATATAAGGATAAACAATATGATTATAAACAGCAATGAAATAAAACAATTGTATGGACAAATGAAATAAACTTGCGAAATGGCGGAAAATCGTTATGAATACAGATTACTAAACCAGCAGTAAATGTAAAGTGTGAAAAAAGATTTAAACAGTTAACATCCACCACATGCTCATTTACGGAATCGAAAATAAATAAATGTGCTGAAAAAAAATGCTGGAAGTAAAATTGTAGTATTGTATTGTAATAAAAGAATGCTTGAAATAAATGTATTGTAGTGCTTGCAGTAAAAATTGTAGAAAACAATTGTAGTAAAAGAATG
>LPNX010930482.1:149285-165163 GCA_001517045.1 Pseudotsuga menziesii | reverse complement strand
ACAGGTTGGATGGGTTGTATGATTACTTTGACAGAAAATAAATTTTGCATAAGCAGGAAAAGAACTTAAGCAAACATTACCCTACTTCCTACTCTACTTCTTACTCTATTTATTATAGATTACCAAAGCTTATAAGCTTTGCAGAATACCCCAAGAGACTCTCTTTGGGGTTTACAATAACAGAAAAATTTGAGAGAAAAGTTGAGGAATGGAACCCCTTTTATGCCGGTTGAGACTTGAGGAGATTTTGTGTCTTTTGGGGCAGCAATTCCTCTTCAAAGATGAATAACCTGTCAAAAACCAGCGAGGTATTTTTCGCTGCAAATCACATAAAAACACTAAAAATTTACTGTTAAAATATTTGTACAAAATTTACAATTTTTACAAAAAATTTCTGAATGAAAGTATGACAGAGATATGAATAATATTTGTCAAAGAGGTATGCAATAAGTTAATCTCGAAGGAACTATGCGTTCGGCTCGAGAGATTGGATAGACCAATTCAGACCGACTTCATTCACCGCAGAAGCGGATCAATTGATACCACAAGTATTCGAGACAGAGCTATTTTTGCATAGAGCTCACAGACTGACTGGAAACTGAGTTTCCAGCCACCTAAATAATACTAAAATAGCAGAAATAACAAGTTAAATTAATATATATAAGGGTAGGGCTTTAAAACAAGGTTTACATTCACTAAACAGTGAATATAACCCTGTTTAAAACAAGCTGAAAATAGATGGCCGAATTTAAATTGTTGCCGGAATGAAGTTTCTTGAAGGGATTTCCTTGCTTGGATAACCTGCAATACAAACTATGCCTGCAAAAATTGTATTTCTAGAGATGAACACCTAATACTTCCTGCAAAACACTTTGTGAGAAATATTAGATCATTCACAAAAAAGAATAAAAATACTTCTATTCTTTAATCTCTCCACAAAACACTTTGTGGAGAGCTAACTAGAAAATAACAACAATGCAAACGAAATAAGTACAAGGTTACCTCAATAAAGATAGATCATGATAAGCTGCAGCACAGTATTCCTCCAAAGAATTTTATTAAGTAGCCCAGCTTGGGCAAAACTTCAATACAATGTAGCAAGAGTATGAGAGAAGAAGAAGAATTCCGGCAGCATAACAATAGCATAAGAGATGGTGAATAATGAGGGAGTGATACCCTCATTATATAGATGAGATAATCCCCAACTCTTTAATGATAAACGGTTGAGATTAGACTAGATCTAGGGTTCAATCTCACCCATTAGATCTAGGTATTTGGCTTTCTATTTCTCTCAATTAATCTCCACCATTAGATTAATTTTTAATCAAAGGCTGGGAAGCTTAATCCATGTCTCAAATAATATTAGCCTTTGGATTTAAATCATAGACTAGATTTCCACCATTAGATTAGCTTTTATGTAAATGGAAAAATCATGGGCCCCTTTGTCTCAATTTTTAATTTTTTTATTGTTTCTATTCTTTTATTTTAATTTTATCTTTTACTTTTTATTTTTATCTTTTTACTTTAAATCTTTTAATCTTTTATTTTAGTTTTTTATTTTGTCTTTCATTTTTAATCTTTTACCTTTTTGTTTTTATCTTTTTTAATTTTTATTTTATCTTTTTTATTTTATTTTTTATCTTTTATTTTAAATCTTTTTATTTTTTATCTTTTTATTTTCTATATTTTATTTTAAAATTTCTATCTCTTTATTCTTTTATTTTTTAATTACTATCTTTTATTTTTAAGTTTTAATTTTATATTTTCATTTTTATCTTTTTATTTTTAATGTTTTATTTTTTAATTTTTAACTTTTGATCTTTAATTTTTTAATATTTTTATTTTATTTAGACAAAATGGACGCCCCACCTAGGAGATCTTTAGCTTGGAGTTTGATTTGGACATTGCTCCTTTAAACTTAGGTTTTAACCTTAGCCAATGCTCCAAAATTTTTATCTGGCCTTTAGACTTAGGCTTAAAATCAATTTCACCTTAGATTAAAAATTTTCAATTTAATTTTTTAAATTTCCCCATTTTGACTTAGGAAAATTAAAAAAATAACTTGAAAAAATTATATCTAGGCCATGGGGGGGTGAAAAACTTTGGAATAAGTTTTCCTAGGCTTAAGAACCCCCAAACCAACTTACCATGGTATTTCTTGATTTTTTACTTCAAAATAAAAAAATGTGAATTTTGACTTAGGGAAATTAATTAATTCCCTAGGAAAAATAGACCTTGCTTAGACAAAATTGGTCTATCTCCTCAACCACTCATAAGAATGACATGGGACTCGAAGCAGTGGCTTAGGGGGTTTCATAGCAATTTATCTTTGCATTCATAGCCCCTATTACAAAATGCCATGTTCGAGCGATTACATTATTACATCAAAATTGAGTTAATTAATCACCATGGGGTGAAATTAATTAACTAGGAAAAATAAATAAAAATACAACAACATAACGAAACTCCGCAAGACTCTAGACGAATGTCTAGCATGGTCATGAATCATTTTTGAAACCTTAGCCACCCCATGGGCTTGACTGCTAGAACGCCCGTCACCACTTTGGAGGATTTTGAGTGAAAAACCAAACCGATTAAAATCGTTTATACAACAAGATCAATTGGAAAGGGAAAAAACACTCGATGAGGGGACTTCCCTAACAACCAGTTCCATGGTGTGGTATCCATATCACATGACCCACACTAACACATAAAATTACATTAATTTTCCCACGCAGGGGAGCGGACATTTCGTTTTACGAAGGGGCAATTGCCCTGCATAAGTGAAAAAATCTTCAGATTTTTCCAAGGTACAACTTGTACAATTATGTACATCTTCATGTATATGGAGTTGCCACCTAGTCGAAATAGGTGGGCAACAGAGCTCAAAGATGATTAGTTACTTAATGAAGTTGTTCATATATTGCTCTAATCATTTCATCCTAGAGCTTGTAATGCTCAAAGATGATTAGTTACTTAATGAAGATGTTCATATATTGCTCTAATCAAAGAATGAAATTTGAATTAAGAGTGCAGATTTTTTCTCGAGTTTTCAGCCACCGGTTGAAAAGTAAAATTTATCACTGTTTATGACATTCTCAGAAATTTAACATGCTGGAAATAAACATTAAATTTTTAGACTTTAAAACACTGCTGTAACTTCACTTTTCACTGACAGAAAATAAATATTTAACACGCCATTCAACGCACAGAACACAGGAAAGTTTTTGGCCAATGGCCTTGGAAAAAGCCACAAGGGGAAAACTAGTCAGAGAGAGAGAGAGTTTATAAATATTTAACACGCCATTCAATGCACAGAACACAGGAAATTTTTTGGCCAATGGCCTTGGAAAAAGCCACAAGGGGAAAACTAGTCAGAGAGAGAGAGAGTTTATTATTTCTTCAGGATAAAAATCAGACATTAATTTACTGTAAAAAATTCAACTTATCTCAACCCAGAAATTTGACCAGCAGGCTGTCTCGAATTCTGTGCAAGAACTGCCTCAGTTTCCGTGCAAATTCAGTCTCGAAAAATGTGCCTGGAAATCACTGCTCTTCCTTCCTCGATTTTTGTGCAAGTACAGCAAACTGCTGTTCTCGATTTTTGTGCCAAACTGACCCAAAAACCGTACTGTATGGTCTGAAATAAATGCAGCCGCACACCTCGAAATATGTGCCAGAAATTAACTGCTGCTGCCTCGGGAAACGTGCTGTACTTTCCCTCGAAATCTGTGCCTGAAAATTACCTCAAATCCGTGCCAACTCCGTACTGTACGAAACCGTACTTTGCCCCTCATTTTCTGTGCCAGCATTAAATGCAGGCCGTACTTTTTCCTTGGGATCTGTGCACTCTATTAAATGCCGTCGTACTTCATCCTCGAAATCTGTGCAAGCATTTAATGAAGGCCGTAATCCTCGATAATCGTGCCCACCAAAATCTTCACTAGCAGGATGCCTCAAAAATCGTGCCCTCTCTCCTTCAGCTCTCTCTCGTTCAATCTCCTCACAAGAATGAATGCAAATGCCTTTTCCTTGCTTTTTGTCCATAACCCTAGGTAGGTGAAGAGGCATCTAATCCAATGGCTAAGAATGAATTAGATCGACGGTTGAAATTAAATGCTCATATTTTATTTCTAAAATATTAATTTCACTCACCCACTTAAATTTATCAAACACTGACTTTAATGCCTAAAGTCAAATTAAATGTCACTTAAGTCATTTAATGCAAGGTTCACTTTATTTCCCTTCATTAAGTGACTAAGGCTAAGGTCACTTAGGGGAACACTTCCCTCGGTATAAAAACTAACAAAGAGATTTTTAAGCCAATGAAAGCACAATTCAAATTTTCAAGAACTTAAGTTAATAATAATGTGAAATAAGAATCTGTAAGAGCAATCAGAGGCTTGAAGTGAAATTCAGTCACCAACTAGACGTGAATTAAATATTCAAGCAACTAAGATTATTAAGAGCTAGGTGATTATGTTCACAAGGCTTAGTCGTGAAAGCTTGCACAATAAACTTGTATTCTGGAAATTATACAGGTAAAAGTGCAGAAATTTAATTGTGACTATTCCTAGGCTTATCAGTGTTTGCATGCCCGACTCTTTCAGTAATTTTGCATAGAAGTAGAAAATATTAGTATTTGGGATATTACAGTGGTATCAGAGCTATCTTCTTGGCCAGCTGTGGGCTTAAGAAATGAAAAGTAAATGAATACGAAAGAAGATACTTTTGTAACCTATAGGAAAAGAAGGAGTAGGTACACGAAGGACTTTGACGATATCCAACTAGAAGATACCAACTCAGACATGGACCCAACAGGTATACACTCTGACAAGGGAAAAGGCACAGGAGAAGATGAGGATAGGATGGAGTTTCGCAACCTAGTATCTGCATTGCAAGACTTAGCCAAAGGGCAAAAAGATGTACTTAATGCAATCAACAGATTATCGACGAAACCAGAACCAGGTAACAATAGTACACCTCCCTCTTCGGTAGATAGAGGGTCTACAGGCAGCAGTGGGAAGGTTGCATACACCAATATACAGAATACAACCCACATATATAACAGACCTTCCAATAGGCCTACTATGCCTCACTTCTTGGTAGATGCAGTAGGAGGTCCAGTCATGCAGGTAGAGCCTAGCGAACCCTTTGGGGCTTATTTGTAGGAATACAGGGACTTAGGGGATGAGTTTCATGCAGCCATGTCTTTTTTGGATTTTTGCAACATGAAGAGTAGGAACAGGCCCAGGTTTCAACAAGGGATTCAATCATAACTATGAGTTGCAGAAAACCTTGGGCAGGTTGACCATCCCAAACTTTGATGGGACTCGTGGAGGTTCAGCGAAGATATGGGTTCAGAAGTTGGATACCTATTTCCAACTCAAATCCCATGACAGAGACAGATGCCATTAAATTGGCTACACTCCACCTGAATGGAGAGGCTCATGAGTGGTGGTACCACGGATTAGTGACATTGAGTCACAACACCATCCATTCGNAGACAGATGCCATTAAATTGGCTACACTCCACCTGAATGGAGAGGCTCATGAGTGGTGGTACCACGGATTAGTGACATTGAGTCACAACACCATCCATTCCTATAGTGAGTTCACTCAGAAACTCATGGAACGGTTCGATAGGAAAGCTCTAGAAATACATTTAAGAGAGTTGGCTCAACTCAAACAGACAACCTACAGGTAGCGCCGAGGCTTTCATCTCAGAATTCTAGAGGATAGTAGTCATGGTAACAAATGTGTTAGAGAGTAGGTTGACGATGTTGTTTACTGAGGCCCTAACAGAGACACTACGGGGATGGGTGAAAGCCTACAAACCCCCACTCTACAGGATGCCATTAGTCGAGCCAGAGATCTCCAAGACTCAATCCTGAAGAACAGGTTCCCTCTCAAAACCAACTTTCCAGTTAGGGACAAGGACAAGAAACCTTTCCAGCAGGATTTTCCAAAGAAAACATGGTTAGACAAGGACATTAGGAAAGACTTGAGGCGTAAGAAATTATGTTTTACTTGTCAGGAACCATGGGTTCTAGGAAAGGCCAAGGCTCACTACATCGAAGTATATTCGTATAGTGACTGGGAGGACTATGAGCAGGAGGTGACAGAAGAATTATAGGAAGCAGAAGAAGAGTCACTCCAGGGTGATACACCAGAGGGAGTTATTGCTACGTTATCTGGAGTACCTAGATTCCATACTCTCAGGGTCAAAGGAGTAATACAGGGCCATAGAGTGGAAGATTTGGTTGATGGGGGAGAAACCCACAATTTCATTGATGCAGCTTGGGTAGCCAAGAGAGGTATTCTGACAGAGAAGTTTGAGGGATTTACTGTAGCAGTAGCTGGAAACTCTAGCATGGAGTGCAACTATTGGATTCCAAAACTGAATGTCACATTAGGCAACTACTAGATGACATATTCATTTTATGTAGTGGATGTGGTAGATACATATGTAGTGTTAGGCGTTCAATGGCTTTATTCAATAGGGAAATATACTACAGACTATCGAGCAATGGAAATGGAATTCCAAGGGCCAGATGGAAAACGGGGAGTTTTGAGGGGCATGAACACTTATCCCCCAAAACCAGTCTCTTCACAGAGAATGGAGGTAGTACTCAGATAGGATGACATAGAATGGGCTGCAAAATGTTTGGTTACCTTTAGGAAACCTCCAGAGAACAACGCACAATACCCATATGATATTCAGGCTTTATTACAGAAACAAGAAAAGGTATTTCAGGACCTTCCAGCAAGTAGACCGGCAGACAGGGGCTTTGAGCACATCATTGAGCTAGAGGAGGGAACACAGGCAGTCATAATCACTCCTTATCGGCATCCCAAAAGATATAATGATAAGATCGAGAAGACGATCAAGGAATTACTGGAGCTTGGATACATTCGGCCCAACTCTAGCCCCTTTGCATCATCAATGGTCTTAGTCAAGAAGAAAGACGACACCCTGCGAATGTGCATCGAGCATCGATTATAGAGCACTCAACAAAAAGACCATCAAAACAGGTATCCCATCCCTAGGATTGATGAACTCATCGACAAGCTGCGGGACGCCAAATACTTTTCAAAGATTGATCTTCCCTCGGGGTACCATCAGATCCGAGTAAGGGATCAAGACATTTCTAAAACAACAATCCGTTGTCACTATGGTCACTATGAATTCCTGGCCATGCCTTTTGGACTTACCAATGCTCCAGCCACTTTTCAGTCATGCATGAACCATACTTTCAGAGCTCAGTTACGTAAGTTTTTGCTAGTATTCTTTGATGACATCTTGATTTACAACAAAACATGGGAGGAACATCTGAAACATCTGGATGAAGTATTGAGCATTCTAGAAGAACACTCGCTTTACGCGAAGATGTCAAAGTGTGAATTTGGCATGAACGAAATGCTGTATCTAGGGCACATAATCAGTGCAAAAGGGGTACAGGTTGATATGGAGAAAATCCGAGCTATCAAGGATTGGCCCATGCCAAAAACAGTAACAGAATTGAGAGGCTTCTTAGGCCTTTGCACATATTACTGGAGGTATGTTAAGGGGTTCTCCCAATTCGCTGCACCTCTCACAGATCTCACAAAGAAGGGAGCCTTCACCTGGACAGAATAAGCACATAATACTTTGAGGAGATGAACATCATCATGAGTTCTTGCCCGGTCCTAGCATTACCAGACTTCTCATAGCCATTTGTAGTAGAATGTGATGCCTCAGAGGAAGGGCTAGGAGCAGTATTGATGCAAAACCATCACCCTATTGCATTTGAGAGCAGGAAACTGAAGAACTATGAGTGCCGCTACTCCATATATGACAAGGAGATGCTAGCCATCTTACATGCTCTCACGAAATTCAGACAGTACCTGGTGGGCAACAAGTTCAAAATCAAGACAGATCATAACAGTCTCAAGTACTTCTTGGAGCAAAAGGAGCTGAATGAGCGCCAACAGTAATGGGTCAGCAAAGTCCAAGCCTACGATTTCGAGATAGAGTATGTGAAGGGTAAGAACAATATAGTAGCTAATGCATTATCCAGACGACCTGCTTCATTATCTCTCATGAGTATATCTACAGATTGGAGGGCTCTTCTCTTAGTAGAGTACTCCAAAAATAAATTCGTTTGCGAATTATTGGATGGGAAGGTTCAGGATGACAGGTACAGAATTATCGATGACATCATCTATTACAAGAGCAGGATATACCTCGTCCCAGAATCAACTTTAAGAAAGAAAATCATACAGGCGACACATGCCTCTCCACTATCAGGACATTAGGGTTTCTTGAAGACCTACAGGCAGATCCCTATTGGCACCATTCTCATCATCTTTAGAATATTGGCACCATTCTCATCATCGGTATCATCCTCCAGCACCCGGTGATTATCAGATCCTGTCTTGCTCATCTGGAGCAGTTCTCAGCAATTTGGGGATCAGGGGGGCATGAGCAGCTAAACCTCCAGATCAATTCACTAGCCAGCTTAGAGATCTCAGAACTTCTGCATGTTTCAGGCATCCTCTCCGGCACGGGAAGACTACCACTCCTGCAAATTCTCAGCTTCAACAGACACCTCTGTCACTGAAAACGTCACCCTTAGCTTATTTTGGGTTCATGCTCTTGGGGTATCACTGGAGGCAGAAAGCACCAGTTCATCACCAGATCGGCTCTTGATGCATGCATATTCTCTCAGGGACATTTCAGCCGGCTTATCAGTGTTTGCATGCCCGACTCTTTCAGTAATTTTGCATAGAAGTAGAAAATATCAGTATTTGGGATATTACAATCTTAGATAATCACAACAGCCAAGCTAAATTCCACTTTACAAAATGAAGATAGCATGCAAGTCAACAAGAGAGATAGCAAGGAAAAGAAAGAGGTAGAGAAACCCCCTTGTTGAGAACACCAAGGTGCTTCAGGCGCTATTGCTCTTCTTCCCCTACGTGCAAACCACAATAAAATTGTTCCAAACCAATAGAACTAAGATCCAACAACTTGAAGAGGATGGCAAGGGCCAATATCCATTAACAACACACCCAAAAACAAAATATTTGAGACACAAAGAAATCTGGTTTTCTATTACTGCTAAGAATGGCCAAAAGCCCATTACAATGGAGAGCTCACTCTCTTTTATAGATGAGAGGTGAGCAAAATCTCTAGCCCATAAGGATGGAGGGTTGGGATTAGATTACTACAACAAGAGATCAATGGATGAGATTATTTCTCATTTTTCATTTCTTTTACAAAGCTGGAAATTGCCATTTGGGGAGGGAGGAATTGCCTCAATGAGCTCATATGGATAAATAAAATGCTAAATTATAACTTGGATTACAATGTTGGGGCCCTTAGGGTATCCCTTTTGTGGTTTTTTCCACCATTCACTTCACCATAATGATCAAGAGTTTGTCTTGGATGAGCAAGTATGCCCTCATGGAGAGAGTGCGCCCCCCCTTGGTGACCACTTGCCGAATAAGGTGAAAAACATGTCATAGTGACTAGGAATTGATCCATAAGTGAGTAGGGGCATATTCCATGATGACCCAAGTCAATACGTTACCTTTTCGGAATCCTGCTGCTATACATTTAAAACCTTTGTATTTTTAAAAATTAAACCTAAATATGCCATTTAATAAATTACCATTAATTAGATCATGGTATTCTTTTGCTGAAAACTGAAATATGATGCCATAGATGGATTCCTTGATCCTCAAAACCATAATGTGGACCAAATCCATGCCCAAAACCATTCTGAAATGTGATCTATAGGGTTGCTCCTAATAACCAAATAAATAATTGGGCAAAAGTGCTAAAACTTAGGGAAATAAATCCATAAATAGCCTATTAATCCATAATAACTCAAAATGACATTTGGAGGGGTCCAATTGGCCTCCCCAGGTTGCAACATGATCAATATGATTGTGTGAAGATCTCATGTTGTTGGATGGTCTTGTTGACCAAGTCAAATTGCTGAAAAAGTTAAACTTGGTCAAAGTTTGACTAAGATGAAAACTGATACATGGACCATATATAAAGCCTAATGAGGATGAAAAATCATTTGATTATGAAAAATATTGAAAAAAAACCAAGCTTAAGATCCCATCCTACACTAGTGATCATCATTTGACTCTTTGTGCATAATTTATCATCATAGTGCCAAAAACATAACAAAACATAAAGTAGAAGTAAGTGTCTTATATACTTATCAATCTCTAGCATAACCATCACAGAGTATTGCATAGATCAGCCTTCCTCGTGGGTGGAGTGGATGGTCATCAAATTAAAAGGTTAGTTAAGTGAAGCATTGATCATTGGAAGACTTGAGTTACTCTTGGATAGGAGGGGAAAAAGAATTCTCTATGACATTTGTTAGTTTGACGAACACTAGGGAGCAAGGTGTCTTACAAATGGATAATGTGCTAGAAGGCACCCCTTTGACTTTAGCAAGCCCCCCTTTGTTTCATTAGATACTTTACATTTAAATTTCATTTGACTTTCACATTTGATGCTTTTTCATTTGAAGCATTTCTTTCTTCCTTTAGATATTTCTTTGAAGCACTTTATTTATTTGCTATCCTTTGGTTCACTAATGATTTAAAAGTATTGTCCCTGGATTGCCCTCTGGGCACCAGTAATGACACGGCCTTAGCTCCACTGCCTGCCACCATCCATAGGTGCGACGGAGTTGCCACAATAATGCTTTTTATAGCAAATAGGCAATACCTCTTAATTCAAGGAGTATCGACTCTTCTAACCACTAACCAATTTCGAGGATAGGGAAAACTTGTTTCAAGCCTTGGGAGTAAACTTCTGGTGACTAGACCACCTAGGCTCAAAACCAAACATCGGCAGCCATCTGACAGGAAAGGTCAAGGCTTCGGATAGTTTTGTCACACATCAGAGCCAAGACACCAAGGAGGACATGGAGGCCATCCTAATAAAGAGGTCACAAAGGGGAAGGTCCTTGAGTTACTTAGCCTTACCTAGATCAATGGGATTTTTATTAGCAAGATGAACGGGTGGAATAAGGATAAGGCAAATATATGGAACCAAGAAAGAGGTTGTGATTAATGCAATACTCTGGAGACCTTGCCAAAGAGATACATGTATATAAGACAAACACAAAACACTAGATGTAATGCTATGCAACTATCCTACTCATCATACCCATCAGACGATCACAAGTGTAAAACAGAGCCTATAACCAATTAGTTAATTGATATAAGTTATAAAGTCATGCATCTGATACACTACTGGAACTGTAGAATGAACATCATAGGAATACATGAAGTACTGAAAATCAACATCCAGGCTCAACATCACAAGGCATGGCAACCTAATGTACATAGGTATACAAATGCATAGCAGGGTACCCACAAAAGTGGCTCAGCAAGACTTGGGCAACTACCCTGAGGCTCTGCCCAACAAAACTCATCCAGCTGTGGTCGTACAATGATCTCAACCATAAAACATCTCTGTGCTCACTGTAAAGGACTGCTCAAAATTCTGGTCTGCTATGGCAAAAATTAGGAGTAACACCCTGTACAAATGGTGGTACAACATCTGTCCATGGGGGACAAGTGCTCTAAGGGAGAGAGTGCTTGAGAATCACAAAATCTTTGGTCCACAGCAACAGTCAACAAACAAAGCACCTGCAAAAAGCAACCGCTATACCCCTTTCATGGATTGGTCGTCAGTACTCGATATATACAAAAATAAACATAAAATAACTGAAAGAAAGAAATGAAATGGAAATGCTCAAAATTTTCTAACTAGTAACTGAAATGAAATCTAACTATTTAAACTGAAATAGAAGATACACAAGCTCAAAACTGTGAAAGCAAATGCTAATCTAGTGTTCTAGTGTTCAAACATGAACTTATTTATCCTATCTACAGATTCTTCAAACTGCAGAAACATAGAGATTCAGAGCTTGAGAGAATCTTAAAGTCATTACCTTATCTAGATTTAAATATCATTTCCATTCTAGTCCTTGTTTAAATGCATCTTTATAAATCCGTTGACTGTATAGGGGATTAGTTTCCACTAACTGATTTGTGTCTTCATGTTGGTATTGAGTGTAGTTAATTAGGATTGCCTTCTGCACTTTTTATAAACACTGAGGACCTCGTGAGGCTGAGAAGGATCTGTTTTTAGTAATTTGATGTCTTAGCATTCTTTGCTTCCTTGTTAATATATGAATTCTGGTTGTTCTAAAAGATGGCAGAACTGGTTTGACTATCTTTAGTTTTGAGACCAATTTGTTTCAACATTTAAATTGACAAGGATTGCTTTAGATACTTTCATGCTTTGAGGGTCCTGTATGAGGCGATTTTTTTCATTTTTTTTAATGTTATCCAGGTATGTAGTAAGGGCTAAGGCAGGTGGGAGGCAATCAACCAAAGATTCAACTGGGAGAGCTCCAAAGTCTGGCGGGGCTTCTCTACGGCGTTACAATGAAATGGCTCTTAAAAAGGTTATGGGTTTAGAGTCTAGACTCAGTCTTTTCAAATTTTCATTGATGCTAAATTTGAAACTAGTATTTCGGAGATGTTATTCCTTCAAACCAGATGATGGTTATTATTTGAATGTAAACTCGAAGACTTGTTATTGGCTTATTTGATTAATATTGCTTGTCGAGGCAAAGTTGATTGTATTTACTCCTGCATATTTTTGTTATCTCAGTATCCTGCACCTCTCTATTTGAATGCAACCTTTACTTTTTTTGACATGAAAGAGAAATGTGCTTATCTTGTGTTATCCCCTCTCGCTTTTATTGTACAATGAATGCGACCTTTACTTCTTTTGACATGAAAGAGAAATGTGCTTATCTTGTGTTATCCCCTTGCTCAATGAATGCAGAACTTGAAATTCAGTTAATATGCTCACATGACAGATGAATGAATGAATGGATGCAATCATCAAACATGATTAGTATTACATCGAAATAAACAATAGAACACCATTTTGCCAAAATCTCTGCATGCTTGACATCTTGAGCATGAAGACATTTTGCAAACTGATATACTCCCTTCACCTTTTTATCTGGGAGAGAGACTAGCGTTTAAAGCAGGATTGGTAGTTAAGGTTTCAGCTAGACTTGGCATTTTCATTAAGGTTGTAAACTCTCTTAAGGTTGGGGCTAATGGGAATATATTGGCACTTCTTGCCTATGTAGAGACAGATGGTTCATTCAATCACAGCCTGGCTCATTGATTTGTATGTCTTGATACTCCCTTTTAGTTTTGTAATGTAATATTATACTAAGTTGCAAGGTTCGGGTTCAGCAACTATTAAGTTTGATTCGGGTTAAAATTTTCCGATGAGGTTCATCTATATACATTTTTCAATATATATATATATATATATATATATATTAAAATGAAATATAACATAAAATAATTAGAAATCAACATCAATAAATATATGAGTAAGAGTCAGGATTGATAAACATATATGACTCTTATAATTTCATCATGATAAAATCCAATAATCAATGCTCTTATTAAAATTCAAACATGCAAAGCAACTGCAAATTGCAAAAAGAATTAGAATGTCCAGAATGTCAAATACTTTAATTCCTAAAAAATTCACAAAATTTAAAACATGATGAAAATTTTAGCACATAATGCATTATGCAATTGAAAATTGCAAAATGAAGTAGAACATAGTCTTCAAATTTCAAAATTTAAAAGGAAATTCATGATGTCAAATAGTTATAATCCCTGACATTCTTTAACAAAATTTAAAACATGCTCAGAATTTCTATTCTTGTGGCCTAGTTGTAAGTTGTAACATCATAAAGCTCTAAATCATCAAGAGCACATGGAGTAGTAAAGGCACTAGAACTGTTATTATCATATTCATCCATAAATGGAACTCTATCATCACTAGGTTCATCACCAATGTCACCATCACTGCCAAGATCATCTTCATCTTCTTTTGCACTCGGAATAGGCCCAAACCATGGGTGAGAGGAACAAGATGAATCTTTGGCCACACTACTTATGGCCAGTTGCGAATTATTGCAAACATAAACAAGGTCTTCCAACCGTGCAGATAATAATATTTCTTTTCTTAAATTGAATATGATTTTTAAATTAATAGGGTTAGGTTTTTAACCCACTACATTTTTAATCTTTCTAAAAACTCGAAAACGATTAAATTTTTGTTTTTGAAATTCGCTGTTCAGGTTCGCTTGGGGTTCAAAATGACATCAGGTTTGCCTATCAGGTTCGACGAACCTCATTGAACTTAAATCTATTTTTTCAGATTCGCTGAACTTTAAACCTCAAGGTTGAAGTTCAGTGAACCTTGTGACTTAGATATTATATATGTTGCATTTTTTCAAAAGGTATACATGTTTCTGTGGGATATCTTGTATAAAATCAACGTGTTCTTGTATATTCCAAGTAAAAGTTGGTTGCAATCCATATAAAGATGATATAAGCATGCACTTGAGAAACCAAAGTTGGGGAAGACCTGCCATGTCCAGAGTATTTTTTAAGGATTCTAATACTATACTTAAGTATAGTATTATAGGCGATTGTTTTGTATTGAAAAAATCATATGCATAGATAGGTAGACGAATATTAAATATGAAACATACAATTTACTACTGAAACTTGTATTTTTTGGCGAATATTATGATAAAAAAACATATTTTATATAAATATAGGCTATATTATAGAGTAAAAATGAGCAAATAGCAAATTTATTTTTCAAAAAAGGCACCAAAAATAACCAATTGGCTAAATTTCGCCCCTAAAGTTTTCCCTGGTCATGTCTATCAATTAATAATTGTGGAGTCACCTAAAACCTAACAATATATTAATGATAAAAGTTAGGGATGTGATCTCCCTATTGGATTTTTGGAGGAAACAATCTTCCAAACCTGGAAATGGTAGTGTATGTGGTCTTGCATTTGGGGAAATCTTTGCATTTACCTTTGTCTCTACACACCTCTCCTGCTCTCTTGCAATTCAAAGTCAAAATTTATGAAGCATTAGTAGACCTCTATCTAGTTCCTCAACAGATTGTGTTTGGCCTATGGGTCATTGGATTTTGTCTCCATGAGAGTCTTTGCATCGAGATTAGTGAGGTGCTCTACAACCCAATATGGGGGAGATGTAGCATGGGTAACATTGACGTGGTAATGTCCGTTAAATAAAAAAAATAACATGTCGTCTCATATTAACCCATAAGGTATAAAATTAACATGTTAGCTCAAGACATAATTAAATTTTTTTTATCTTAAACTTTTTACCCATCAAGAAAAAATTTACACCTCAAGAAATTGGATACCTCTCGGTGCTTAATAAATCTGGGTTTAAAATGGATCTAGGCTGGTTTATGGGGTTCATGTTGTTTGGCAGTTGGCTAATAATGGGGTTGTGCATCTTGGATGAAGTCATTCGACTGTCGAGATCAATTATCAAATTTGAAGGGTGGGTCTTAATTTCAATTAAAAGGGTATTTATTTTCTGAGCCCTTCAGAGATGAAGAGCAAAATAAATAATTGTACTTCAATTGACAAGTATAAATTAATTGAACCCTTTCATAAAAAAAATGCAAAAGACAAATATTGTTCGTTCAAATTTTTACAATTTTAAACAATTGAGCACTCCTTAATATCTACATAAAAAAATGATATATTTTCAATAAAACTTATTTTGAACGCATGAAGTTGTCATATGTGTATTATTAATTTTACAGTTCAATACAATAACAACTATTCTATTGTTGTTTTTTCCAGTTGGAGCACACTTCATTATACAAAAAAACTACATAGACTATTGCATAGCCATATTGGGGCATTCACGTGCAATCCAAGCTTGAGAGATGTAAGAATGATAAGGATTGG
>LPNX010930482.1:115711-131028 GCA_001517045.1 Pseudotsuga menziesii | reverse complement strand
GTATTTCTTTGTGGTCCCCGATGGTCCTACCGGGAGAACCACTTGTATTACTTTGTACCCCTATGCTCCTAATCGGAAGAACTAATAAGAGTCATGAGGCAGCCCCCTCTAATTGTAAAGGTGGGTCATTAGCACCCTAGTGTGGTTACTTGAGCCTACATGTGTAACTCGAGCCTACATGATTAACTCGAGCCTACATGACAGATGAGTTAACTCAAGTGAACAGATGGATATAAATAGAGGTGTAGTGCTCCTCATTTGGAACACACACACTCACTTGAGTAGCGCACTTGTGGAGGAGAGAAGTAGCTGGAGAAGGAGGAGGATCAGGTTTTTGATCTCCTTGTTGGTTTTACCTTTTTACCTTTTTGGGGCATCTATATTGAGGAAGCTTTTGCTGGGTTTTTCCCTTTAGGGTTTTCCCAGGATAAATTTGTGTTGTTCTTGTGATACTGTTTCTTTCAGTGATCTTGTTTATATGCTTTTGTTATGAAAAATGAAATGAAATACTGATGTTTTAGCTAAGCATATGAAAATTTAACACTTTTGAACTCTGATCATGAACAAGTGTACTTGTTCTACTTTGCAGGCTTGCTTGAATAAACCACCTAGTACAACTTAGGTGGTAACAGATCCTTCAAACTATGTATAAATTACGGAGGTATAAACAAAATAACAATAAATTTTAAAAACAAGTTTTCCATTCCATTTATAGATGAATTGGACTAACTCCATGGAGCGAAATACTTTTCAAATTTAGATTTGAGATTAGGGCACTATCAGATCCAGATGAGGTTAGAAGATGTTGCAAAGACTGCTTTCTAAAATTATGAAGGTTACTATGGATTTAAGGTGATGCCATTCAGTTTACAAATGCTCTTGCTACCTTTCAAGCAACTATGAATGAACTTTTTCAACCCTACCTAATCTGATAACCCTTAATAAGCCCACTCCGTAATGTTAACTCAGCTACCTTCCCCGGCACTGCTCTGTTTGATCTCAGTGGGTTCCTTATAAGTCAAGGGCTGGTATTTAGCCTTACTGTGTGTGTGGCTGAGTCAAATACTTTTTGTTTTTACTGTTGTAGCTTACAGTGAGACAATTCTGGCTTGGTATTTCAACAAACACTTAAATGTCTTACTAATGTAGGTGGCTTGTATGCAGGAGATCTGATTGCATAGTTTCTTGGAGTGGATAGCCTCAAATAATTTTTTTTGTTTACACTTCGCTAAACTTCATAGGGCCTGCTGTAACATTTATATCAACCCAAATCTGACTTGCCTTCCCCATCAAACATGACAAAGTTCACTGCTGTAGCTTAATAGCAGAACTGCTTATCTAGAGATCTTGTCAAACACTTTGTTGCATAACAGCTGTAGGTGTATGGTAGAGGCTTGCAATAGAGAAACTTGGTTTTTCCTTGAGTTTAAATGCGGTGACTTGTTGCCAAATATCATTCACATTGAAGTGGTTCAATAGACAATGGTCATAACTTCAAACTAACACAAAATAATCATACTTTAAAGCATAACTCAGATCTGATATTAATTAATGCAGAGATCGGATACATGCCTGGAAATGACTGTGGGAACATTAGAAAGATGGAAAACTCAGTCAAGTGATTTGTGCTTCCAAGAGGCCATGATTTCTTCACATGGGAGTTAGCACTGAAGAGTGCTGTAGATACCACGTCTTCCTCTATGGTTGGCTGCCATCAACTCTTCACAAAACAGGAACAGCTGTTTCTTCTACACGATTTGACAATGCTTTCACGTGAGGCGCCCCTCTGGTCACTAAGTCTTCGAGCAAATAACCATGGGTCTCTTCCTATAGCTGTCCCATCTGCTGGAGATGGAAAGTTGGAAACTATGACTATGGAACACTCCTTTCAGCAGGGTCTCTTTTATGGCTGCGTCCTCTGCTAAAAATGAAGTCCCTTGCAATGGGGGTGTCTTCTACAGCAGATTTCTTAATCTTATTTGATAAAGAAGCACACGTTCACACACAAGGGCGCCTCTCTCAATGTGCACACCCAAAACACTGAAAAACCAAAGAGTAACTCAGATCCGAAGCTGGGACGTAAAACTCCTTCATGGCAATGAATAGTAAATGAGAATTCTGAGTTGATTTCTCCTCAACCTCAACTGATGGCTAGGATAGATAGTCTCACTATCGAAACGATTCGTTTCCTCCTAGGGTTTCGTCCATGAGAAGTTTGAAGCTCAATCTCTCAATATCAAATGCGGAATAGACAAGAATGAGAGGAATGAGCTTAATTTCGTGTTTTATAATTTTGACTTTTGGCTCCCAAGTGACTTTTCACCTCTCCTAGACCAAATCTCACATTTTAATTAAATAAATGACTTTAGTGAGATTTTTACCTTTTCCCCCCTGTTTTAATTTAATGCAGACCCCTTCTTAGTCTCATTTAACTTTTCCTACTCAAATAATATTAAAATGACTTTTTATAAAGCCACTTTATTAATTAATCCTTAAAATCACTTTATAATATGTTTTTAAGCTTAGGAGACACTAATAATTAATTAATTCCTTGCCTCAACGACTATAGCATACGAGAATTAGATAGGCAACTAAGTCACTCATGGTGCTACCTGGAAAGGGACATGACAGTCCTCCCTTCCCAAAATTGCTTGTCCTCAAGCAATTGCAAGTTGGGGTGCTGCATGATCTGCTCACTCTCTCAAGTGGCATCCTTTGTGGGCATGTGCTTCCATCTGACCAAGTACTCCTGGATGACATTGTTTCTCAATTTTCTCTCTCGGACCTCTAGTATCTCCTCCAAGTTCATAATTAACTACCCCTCCTCATCCATGGGGGTAGCTCTGTGTAACAAATAATTAATAAACACATAAATATTAATGACAAGTAAGATTAATAATTAAATGAGAGGATGCGTCCCCTCAAATAGGCAATGCCCAAGCTGTCATAAAAGCGGGCCAACATTTGTAAAATTCATCATCTTATCTGACATCTGATCAATTATATTTTACTTATCCATTTATGGATCATTTACGTTATTTACACTGCGTGTTTACTTAGAAGACGGATCTCTCCGTTCCAGTGGTATCAAAACCAACCCTTCCTCAGGCTTGTGCTCACTCGGCTTTTAGCCATTTCAGTAGAGTTTCTCTACATTGTTGGTCCTTGACCAAAAAGTTAGGTTCTTGGCCTCTTGTCCACCTATTCTTTTTCCCCGCTGCTTTTCCAATACCTCACACTCATCTAATCCTCCACTCCCACGCTCAACTCATTACCCGTCGTCACTCACGCTTCATTCGCAGCCACACTCTTAGCCGCCTCTCCATCCTTTCCCCATCGCACTCCTCCATGCCTCTTGCGTTGTTACCCTTCTCCTCTACTCCAACTCCTCCCCGTGCCATCTCCCTTTTTCCTGAACCCTCCCACACTGCCTCCTCCTACGCTCGCTTCCCCACATTGCACCCACTCCCACCTCAACGCCCGCACTCTCCTCTTCCCCTACACTCTCGCATGCCATACTCCAGCCTGCTCCACCATCCGTGAGCATAACTCTTGTCTTCAATAAGCTTCGAGGACAAAGGTTCCCTTAAGGAGAAGGCATTGTAACAAATAATTAATAAACACATAAATATTAATAACAAGTAAGATTAATAATTAAATGAGCGGATGCGTCCCCTCAAATAGGCAATGCCCAAACTATTGTAAAATCGGGCCAACATTTGTAAAATTCATCATCTCATCTTACATCTTATCAATTTTATTTTACTATATCCATTTATGGATCATTTACGTTATTTACTCTGGGTGTTTACTTAGAAGACGAATCTCTCTGTTCCACTCTGTAGATGCCGTGCCTTGTTGTCCCAATACCTTCTCGAGGCAAGACACATGAAAGACGTTGTGAATCTTGCTTTCCTTTGGGAGCTCCAACTCGTAAGACACTTCTCCCACTCTCTAAGTGACCTTGTATGAACCATAAAAACGAGGCTTCAATTTCTCTGCACCACTCCGCTTGAGTGAAGGCTGACGGTAATGCTGAAGTCGCTAAAACACTAAGTTTCCCACCTCAAAACTGCGCTCCGTCCTGTACTTGTCTACGTCGGTTTTCTGTTGGTTTTGAGCCGTTTGCAAGTTTTTTTTAAGCACTCGAAGGTCGTCTTGGCTCTCTTAGATCCAATTCTTTGCTTTTGGAGACCTACTATCCCCAAAATCCATGTCCACAAATGAGGTGGCATCGAACCCATATAATGCTCGGAATGGCGACATGCCAATCGACATGTAAAACGTGGTATTGTAGCAATACTCACCCAAATGTAATCATCTGATCCATGTCTTTTGTTGCCCCGTTGCATAGTTCCTCTAATAGCCTTCAACCCATTTGTTCATAATCTTTGTCTGCCTGTCTGTCTGAGGATGATAGCTGGTGCTGGGAGTCAACTCTGTGCCAACCAACCTGAAGAGTTCCTGCCAAAAATCCCCAATGAACCTGCTCTCCCTGTTGCTAACGATGTTTTTCGACATCCCATGTAAACAGAACACCTATCTGAAAGATACCTCTGCCACCTGAGTTGTTGTTAAGGTGAGGAAATTGCGAAAAACTGAACAGAATCATCCACCACATAAATGCAGTTTTGGCCCTGTACTCGTGGTAGACCTGTGATGAAGTCCATAGATATACTCTCCCACTTCTGCTCCGAAATGGGTAATGGTTGTAGGAGTCCCGCTGGATGATTTTGTTCAGTTTTGTTCTACTAGCAGGTTGTGCACTCCCTCACATGCCTTAGTACGTCATCCTTGAGGCCCTTCCAAGAGAACCTCTCTCTAATCTGGCGATATGTTTTAAAATACCCCTAATGTCCTGCAGTAGGAGTATCATGTGTGGCACTCAGTATTTTCTCTTAAAGTTTGGATTCTGGTACCAAGTATATCATGCCCTTGTAGAAAATGACATCACCCACTACCTTGTAGTTGTCGTCTTGTACTAGGCCATCCAATATCTCACAAGCAAACTTATTTTTGGAGTACTCCACAAGAAGGTTGGATCTCCAGTCTGCTGAAATCTCCACCAATGGGCAAGCGACCGACTTCCTGGAAAGGGCGTCAGCAACAACATTTTTCTTTTCTTTTACATACTCAATATAAAAATCGTAAGCTTGTATCCTACTGACCCATTTTGGTTGTCTTTCATTCAAATCTTTTTGTTCCAGGAAATACCTCAAACTATTATGGTCAGTCCTCACCACAATATGCTGCCCACCAGATACTGTCTAAATGTAATATCCCAAATACTGATATTCTACTGTTTTCTATTCTAGGGCTTGCTTGTAGCCTCAGGATTTACAATAATACTGAAAGAAAATTTGCATGCAAGGTGTCGGGAAAATGGCCCTAAAATGTAGCTGAACTAGGGCAAAGATTTGCAGGAAGAAGGTAAACACTTAACACTGATAAAACGTTGTGACTCCTCCAGAAATTTGATGCATGCACGAAGGCTGGATGATAGTGCTCCTCCTCAGGGGTTGATGCCCGGCTACACACCTGTGCCCTCCTTAGGTTGAAGGTGATGTTTTTCGAGAAGGGATGGTCAGATGCTGCTGAAACTTTGTAGGCTTGTCGGTCTTCACCTGCTGGAGCGATGGACTGCCACATGCAGTGATTTGGCCTCCTCTAAGTGCCCTAGCAAATTCTTTTTCCTCTCTGGTGCTCACGCTCCTTTCTCCACTGAAGCGTTGATAACTGCCTTGGATAAGCAAACTGGTAATTGATAATCACTCTATGTCGTGGGATGAGCCTGCTGAGAAAAAGGAAGCTGACATGCGGAGGAAAGACTGGGTTTTGGGGTCCCAGCGAATCCTTTTGAGGTTTCCCAGCTGCAAAACGTGAACCTGCAAATAATCCTTCTGATTGTGTTGGATCACTGAACATTGATGTATAAGATGATTACCGTTGATTAACCTAGATGGTCTATCCTAAAAGAGACTAGGGCATATATTTCATTGTTGAACCCTCGTTAGTTGAAGACGTCATCTTCAACCCCAACTGTCGCGGCTGCATGCTGTGCCGCTGCTCAAAAGCTCTAAATCAACAACAATAATAATAGATATGTTCTGTGGTCCAATAACCCTTCTTAAATAGCTTAGCATGTACTTTTAGGGTTTGCATGTCACTTTTAGGACCTGCACTTTACTTTTGCATGCATGCAATTCTGATTTCTTGTCGACTTTTAAGACTGAAGAAATAAGGCCTGCATGCTTTAAGATAATAACTCTGATGGCCCTCTTTACTATACTAATGACTTGATAATACTGAATAATTGTTCTAATATGCTCCCGGCATTAAATGTCCTCAGTCAATTCCCTATTTATCAATAACAAAAAATTACAGTCCTCCCTCGCCAAAGATTGCTTGTCCTCAAGCAATGCCAAAACTCCACAATCAATCAATTGAACCAACTGAATCCGGGGATGATCCCAGGGTCCCAAATTATCCTAGGAGATATGTAGCACCCTCTGCTCAAAGCACTGCATTGCATGGTACCATCACAAGATATCCCATGGAAGCATCCTATAAGTAGAATAACTAACCACGGTGTAAGTGAGGTACCGTCACAAGAGACCTCCTGAAAGCATCCTCTAGCAACCACTAAACTGCCAGTCACTGTAATCCTAGGGTCCCAAATCAATCTAAGAATTGCAGAGGTCAAAATGCATCCACCGCTACCCTGTGTAGTATCAACATGAGGAGCATTTTATATACTCCCAAGAAACCCCATCAGTAAACATTGTATCCATCCCTTATAAGGTCTCCCACTTGGATCCCAATGCAAACTTGTGCATATTTCATCCCAAATATCCCAAGGCTCTTGTGGGACTATACCCCTGGTTAGGAATGTCTTCCCAAGAATCGCCCACTCAATAAGACACCAACTCTTAATCTCTCTCTCATCCAACCCCCCAAAAAGACCTTGTCCATAACCATCACCACAGGGAATAATCCTACCAAGCTGACATTCTGCCCTTCTGATTTCAACTGGAATGCTCTTATACTGCTTCCCAATTTCTCGATCTTGGCCAACTTGTAAAAACCATCCTCCATTATGCAAATGTGGACTCAAGCTACTGCAAGCCTTGTCTATGTACTCCTGAAGAGGACTGCTTTGAAATGCATTAGTATGTTTCTTCTGCTGCCCTATCAAGGAATCCAATTGCTCTTCAATACTAGAAAGCCTGACTGCTGACTTGGTTCATACAACTCGAAGAACTGTAAGCTCAACATCTTGTTGTACTATGGTGTCTCGGAGTATCTTGGTCCTCTCTTTCATTGCTAGAATGCTTTCTTTAACACGTTCAATCTTCTTTCGGTGACTATCATCTGGAAGCTCTATCTCATGCATGTATAAACTCTCCCTGACCTCCATGTGTGACTGCTCACTGTCTCGACTGCTGTGCTCATTGCCTTGCACCTCATGTATTTCGCTTGTCATAACTGTCTGGATTCCAGCTGCACACGTGTGCCCTCCTTAGGTTGAAGGTGACGTTTTTGGAGAAGGGATGGTCAGATGCCGCTGAAACTTTGTATGCTTGTCGGTCTTCACCTACCGGAGAGATGGACTACCACATGCAAAGATTTGGCCTCCTCTAAGTGCCCTAGCGAATTCTTTTGCTTCTCCAGTGCTCACGCCCCTTTCTCCACTGAAGTGTTGATAGCTGCCCTGGATAGGCAAACTGGTAGCCGATAATCACTCTATGTCGTGGGATGAGCTTGCCGAGAAAGAGGAAGTTGACATGCGGAGGAAAGACTGGGTTTTGGGGTCCCAACAAATCCTTTTGAGGTTTCCTAGCTATTTCCCAGCTGCAAAACATGAACCTGCAAATAATCCTTCTAAGTGTGCTGGATCACTAAACACTGATGTATAAGATGATTACCGTTGATAAACCTGGATGGTCTATCCTAAAAGAGACTAGGGCAGATATTTCATTGCCGAACCCTCGTTAGCTGAAGACGCCGTCTTCAACCTTGACTGCCGTGGTTGCACGCTGTGCTGCTGCTCAAAAGCTCCAAATGAACAACAATAATAATAGATATGTTCTTTGGTCCAATAACCCTTCTTAAATAGCTTAGCATGTACTTTTAGGGTTTGCATGTCACTTTTAGGGTTTGCACTTTACTTTTGCATGCATGCAATTCTAATTTCTCGTTGACTTTTAAGACTGAAGAAATAAGACTTGCATGCTCTGCATGCTTTAAGATAATAACTCTGATATCCCTCTTTACTATACTGATAACTTAATAATACTGAATAATTGTCCTAATATGCTCTTGCTATTAAATGTCCTCAGTCAATTCTCTATTCATCAATAACGGAACATTACACTAAACTTCGCCAAGGCATACATAATGGCGAGCATCTCCTTGTCATAAATAAGATAGAGCCTTTCTAGCTCCTTGAGCTTCCTTCTCTCAAAAGCTATTGGATGTCTGTTTTGCATTAATACTGCTCCGATGGCAATGCCTGAAGCGTCACATCCCAACACAAAAGGTTGGCTGAAATCTGGCAATGCTAAGACTGGGCAAGTGCTCATCACCTCCTTGAGCTTGTCAAAAGCCCGTTGTGAGTTCCCTATCTATCTGAAAGCCCCTTTCTTCGTAAGATCTATAAGGGGTGCAACTAGTTGAGAAATGTAGAAATATTGACAAAAATTCAGACTTTTGTCAAACACTTAGTTTACCCAGATTTCAGACTTAAAACTTGTCATTAATAAAAACACTTCTCATGCATTTAAATCAACAACCCAACAAGCTGAAATACTGAAACTAAGTCTGTAGCAGTGGAAAAATCACATAAAAAACAACAGACTGATAAACCCATAAAATAGTAGAAATTTGGTCAATGTGACCCTCGAAAAACCCCACCCTAGGGAAAACCAGTCCAAGAGAATTTTATTGTAGCATTGTTAGGCAAAAAATTAATTTACAACAACATTTATATCAACATTAAATGACTGTACCAATGCCTCGATTTTCGTGCAGCACCTCAATTTCTGTGCCTAGTTGATATTACGACCTCCACAACAACAAACCACTTTGGAATTCGTGCCCAACAGTCCTCGAAATCCATGCCTAGCAATCTGTACATTGTACGACCCTCGAAATTTGTGCCCAACAGTCCGTACACTATACAACCCTCCTCGTAAATCATGCCCATCAAGTACAATACAGACTGTATGGAACAATATGTCCCAACAGAAAATAAATGTCTTGGGAAACGTGCCCAGCTCCTCAAGATTCGTGCCTGCCCACTTGAGAAAAAAATCTCCTTGGGTTTCGTGCCCACTTGAATAAAATGCAGCTCCCTCTCTCTCTAAAAATAATTCAGCCAAAATTCTCACTCTTGGAAATGCTTTCCTTCTACTTGACTTGCACACTACCCTAGGCTCTCACTTATAATTTGAGAGTGATTTTTCACCTTCCCCATTCCCTAAATCCAAAGGCCAAGATTTAATCTTGCCTTTACATGATCAAGGGTTGAGAAACTTTCCCTCAAAAGCAATTACATTTAATTTTAATAAAGTCACCTTTTACTTTATGAAATAAGTGCACTTTATCTCATAAAGTCGCTTTATAAAATTAAAAGAAGGGAATACTTTATAAAAAGTCCCATTACATAAGAGTCACTTTAAACTTTAAAAAACACCATTACAAAGTAACGTAGCCTAGCTAGTGCATGGTCACTTCCGCATACAAGACAAAAACATGCGGAGTACCTCCAGAGCTAAGAGTACCTCCAGAGCTAAATCACTAACACTCCCTCTTAGGACAGGAGGTACTCACTGCCATTATCAACAGGTCCCATCATCAAATCCTTCACATTGTTCGCTGTAGGAGCTCCCTGTGAACCTGGAACCAACGCTACTACCTGCACAGAACTCGAATATGAAGATAACCTCCTGGAAGCCACCCTGAACCCTGAGCTCCTAGGAGAATCCATTCTTCAATATTGAGCATTAATTCGCTCATGCTAGCTGAGCCTCCTGCCAGTACCCAGAAGAGACCCTCTCTTCCATCAGAACTCGAGACTGTACCCTTGGCGACATTGCAGCCTTAGGAGCCTCCTGCTCCTCATTCGACTCATCAACCGTGGGCTGTGCACTGAACTTGTACAACTCACCGAATCGATCACCAATCAGTTGTGGATCAATCAGTCTTGCGCTCTCTGAGTGGTTGACCACCTAACCAACTAGGTAGCCAACCATGTACCATGTGCATTGAAGATGAGAAAGAAGTACCTAATGAAGGTTTTTTTGTTCAAGCGAGGCAACTCTTCTTCTTATCTTTTCTCCGTGAAATTTTCGTATCCCTATGGTGGATATTGTAATGATATGTCAACATGCAGGTCTAGTTTTTGTATAACTTAGTTTCCTAGGACTTTTTCATTAGGGAAGTCCTTTCATCGAGTGTTTTTTCCTTTTGAGTGATTTTAATTATCTTAGTTTTTCACTCAAAAATACCTCCAAAGTGGTGAAAGGCGTTCTATTGATCGAGTCCATGGGGTGACTAAAGCCCATGAATGTTTTATGTAACCATGCTAAACACTATCTAGAGTCCTGCGGAATTTCATTAGGTTTTACCTAGGATTTTTTAATTTTTGGTGATTAAAAAATGTCCCTCGGCATAAAAATGTTGTAATAAAAAGAGGGTGAAATGGCATATAATTCCCATGGATTGGGGTATGGGTATTCAAAATCATTGGCATGAGTCCCCCTACACCCTTGGGCAAAGTTTGAAGTCATTCGGACAAGTCTTGCTAAGGTTTTGGTCATGTTTGTCAATGTCCGTAAAGAAAATCAGGAAAATTGGCAATTAATTAGCAATCCAAATTTTGGAAAAGTGCCTAAAGTCACTTAGAAGGGGAAATTAAGTGTCTAAGTGTTATGTTATGTTCCTAAGGTGACTTTAGAAAAAAAAGCCCCCCCCCCCCCATGCAAGTGTTTTACAAGAATGAAGATGTCGCCGAAGGGGGGGCACCCTCCCTCTTCATAGAAATTGAGATATTTAAAAATAAGCCAAAGTAAGGGGTCCCACTTTGGTGCCCCCCCCCTTTGTGCCTAGAATGAAGATTAAAAATGTTTGAGGGGGATTTCTCCCCCATTTCTATTTGATTTCTCACCCTAGGAGGTGCCCCCAAGGGAAGTGGTTCCCCTCTTTGAGCTCCCACTCTCTCATTTTGACAAGTGGCTTGCATGGACTTGGGCTCTCTCCTCACTCATTTCCTATTTAAGGAGGTTTCCCCTCTTCATTTGGGTTACAAACACACACATCCCCATTCTCTTGCTCTCTTGCCCTTGCTCTTGCTTGGGCCATTGTAATTTTCAGCCATTTGGCTTTGGTAATCAAAATCTTTGGAGGAATCTTGTGTCCATTGTTCCCATTGATGATTTGCTTCCATGCTTGAGGAGCTACACAAGTTTGGTTGGCCAAGGAAGCATACTTATTTGCTTTGGTAAGATTTATGGTATTTGCATTCCATAAATTTTGTGAGTTTTCATTCTCGTAGCAAAAGAAGTTCATATATTTTTTAGTTTGAAGTTTATGATTTCGTTGCTCATTATTTGATTCTCACCTTTTAGTAGTTGTGTAGTGAAAATATTATAAGTTGCAGGTTATTTGGATTGAAGAGTGGGATTCCTTAGTTGGATGCCCCATTGCTTCACTTCGTAAAGAACAAAGGATCAATTTTTTCTTTCTTTACATACAAATTTCTGCATTTAAATTTTAGTTTGTTGAGTGTTTCAAATCTGATTTTAACCTTTTTATACTCAAGTTCTTTCAAAATTATTCATTTGCCAACTTTGTGTAAATTTTGTATATATATTTGTGATATCCCGAATACTGATATTGTCTAATTCTATGCAAAATTACTGAAATAGCCGGGCATGCAAACTGCCATGCAAAATTGCCCTATATTATAGCTGAAATAGGTTAGGGTTTGCAAGATAGAATGTAACAGTTACCACTGATAAACCGGCTGAAATGCTCTTGAGAGAATATGCATGCATCAAGAGCCGATCTGGTGATGAACTGGTTCTTTTTGCCTCCGGTGATACCCTAGCAGCATGAACCCAAAATCAGCTAAGGGTTATGTTTTCAGTGAAGGAGGTGTTTGTTGAAGCTGAGAATTTGCAGGAGTGGTAGTCTTCCTGTACCGGAGAGGATGCTTGACACATGCAGAAGTTCTGAGATCTCTAGGCAGGCTAGCGAATTGAACTGGAGGTTTAGCTGCTCACCCCCCCCTGATCCCCAAATTGTTGAGAACTGCTCCGGATGAGCAAGACTGGATCTGATAATCACCGGGCACTGGAGGATGATACCGATGATGAGAATGGTGCCAGTATTCTGAAGATAAACAGAGATCTGACGACCCAGTGAATGATTTGGGGTTTTTCAGCTAAAACCCCCCCTACGGCTGCACACATGTCCCTGCAAACAATCTCTAATGGATACTGGATAACTGCAACTGAATGAATAATTTGAAGAGCGGATGGTGAACCTGGATGGTTTACCCTAGATGAGACTAGGGAAGTTATCTCACTACCGAAACCACGTTAGCTGAAGACGCTGTCTTCAACCCCAACTGTTGTGGCCGCACGCTGTGGTGCTATTCAAGAGCTCCAAAATCAATAATAATCATAAGTAACGTTCTTTGGTCTCATTACCCTCTTAAATAGAATCTCATAAACTTTTAGGGTTTCCGCTTTACTTTTGCATGCATGCAATTCTATTTTAATATTGACTTTTAAGCCTAAAGAAACAAGGCTTCTTCCACCTGACTGATGATTTGACGCTGAAGGAATGTCCTGTAGTGCTCTAAGTATCAAATCGATTCAGTCAATTCCCTCTTATGTAGTACCCGGTCGAACCTAAGGGAATTAAATAGGTTAGCTGGTGTTTGGTATGCTTAATTAGAGGGGGGACATTACAGTCCTCCCCGCTTGAAATTGCTTGTCCTCAAGATACTGCAAACTAGGATGCTGCAATACCTGCTGTCCTTCCCATGTGGTGTCCTCTATGGGTAATTCTTTCCATTTCACCAGATACTCTCGAGTCACCCTATTTCGGAGCTTCATTTCTCGTATTTGTAGAATTTGCTCTGGAATTAGTACCAGTAGCCCTTCATCATCTAGAGGAGGTAATTCCATGGATGGAGCAATGTGTTGTCCTAATGTTTTCTTGAGACTGGACACATGGAATACATTGTGAATCTTGCTTTCTTTCGGCAGTTCTAGCTCATAAGCCACCTCTCCAACCTTCCAAATTACCTTGTAAGGGCCATTGAAGTGAGGTTTTAGTTTCTCCACTCCTTTCTGTTTGAGGGAAGATTTTCTGTATGGTTGTAACCGCAAATATACCAAATCTCCTACCTCGAAGCTCCTCTCAACCCTGTGTCTGTCTACATATAGTTTCTATTGATTTTGTGCTGCCTGTAAGTTTTCTTTTAGGATTTTGAGAATATCCTGACTGTCTTGTATCCAATCTTTGGCCTTGGGTGCTCTCCTGTCTCCAAAGGCTAGATCTGCGAAGCTTAGTGCCTCATAGCCATACAGTGCTTTAAAACATGTCATCTTGATAGACATGTGATAGGTGGTATTGTAACAGTATTCCCCTAAGTGTAGCACTTAATTCATGTCTTCTATTGGCCTGCTACATAATTGCGCAGATACCCTTCAACCCACTTGTTGACAATCTCAGTCTGTCCGTCGCTTTGCGGGTGATAGCTTGTGCTGGTAGAGAGTTCTGNCTTCTATTGGCCTGCTACATAATTGCGCAGATACCCTTCAACCCACTTGTTGACAATCTCAGTCTGTCCGTCGCTTTGCGGGTGATAGCTTGTGCTGGTAGAGAGTTTTGTCCCTACCAATCTGAATAACTCTTGCCAGAAGGCACTGGTGAATTTACTGTCTCGATCACTGACTATGGTTTTGGGTAACCCATGTAGTCTGAAAATTTCTCTGAAAAATAACTCTGCTACCTGGCCTGTGGAGAAATTGGATGATATAGCAAACAAATGGGCGAATTTAGTCAGCCGATCAACCATGACATATAAGCAATCTCGCCCTTGGACCTTGGGCAACCTTGTAATGAAGTCCATGGAGATACTTTCCCATTTCTATTCCGGAATTGGTAGTGGCTGAATTAGCCCTGCTGGATGGATGTGCTCGACCTTGTTTTGCTGACAAATGCTGCATTCTCGCACGTGCTGCATAACCTCTCCCTTGAGACCCTTCCATGAGAACCTCTCTCGGATCTGCCTGTAGGTCTTCAAGAAACCCTAATGTCCTGATAGTGGAGAGTCATGTGACGCTTGTAGGATTTTCTTTCTTAGAGCTGATTCTAGGACGAGGTATATCCTGCTCTTGTAATAGATGATGTCATCGATAATTCTGTACCTGTCATCCTGAACCTGTCCTTTCAATAATTCGCAAGCAAATTTATTTTTGGAGTACTCTACTAAGAGAAGAGCCCTCCAATCTGTAGATATACTCATGAGAGATAATGAAGCGGGTCGTCTGGATAATGCATCAGCTACTATATTGTTCTTACCCTTCACATACTCTATCTCAAAATCGTAGGCTTGCACTTTGCTGACCCATTTCTGTTGGCGCTCATTCAGCTCCTTCTGCTGCAAGAAGTACTTGAGGTTGTTATGATCTGTCTTGATTTTGAACTTGCTGCCCACCAGGTACTGTCTGAATTTAGTGAGAGCATGTAAGATGGCTAGCATCTCCTTATCATATATGGAGTAGTGGCGCTCATAATTCTTCAGTTTCCCGCTCGAAAATGCAATGGGGTGATGGTTTTGCATCAATACTGCTCCTAGCCCTTCCTCTGAGGCATCACATTCTACTACAAATGGCTGTGAGAAGTCTGGTAATGCTAAAACCGGACAAGAACTCATGATGACTTTCATCTCCTTAAAAGTTTTCTGTGCTAATTTTGTCTAGGTGAAGGCTCCCTTCTTTGTGAGATCTGTGAGGGGTGCGGTGAATTGGGAGAACCTTTTAACATACCTCCGGTAATATGTGCAAAGGCTTAAGAAGCCTCTCAATTCTGTGACTATTTTTGGCGTGGGCCAATCCTTGATAGCTCGGATTTTCTCCATATCAACCTGTACCCCTTCTGCACTGATTATATGTCCTAGATACAACATTTCCTCCATGCCAAATTCACGCTTGGACATCTTCGTGTAAAGCGAGAGTTCTTCTAGAATGCTCAGTACTTCGTTCAGATGTTTTAGATGTTTCTCCCATGTTTTGGTGTAA
>LPNX010930482.1:57227-113273 GCA_001517045.1 Pseudotsuga menziesii | reverse complement strand
CAACCTGCCCAAGGTTTTCTGCAACTCATAGTTATGATTGAATCCCTTGTTGAAATTCCTGGGCCTGTTCCTACTCTTCATGTTGCAAAAATCCGAAAAGACATGGCTGCATGAAACTCATCCCCTAAGTCCCTGTATTCCTGCAAATAAGCCGTAAAGGGTTCGCTAGGCTCTACCTGCATGATTGGACCTCCTACTGCATCTGCTAAGAAGTGAGGCATAGTAGGCTTGTTGGAAGGTCTATTATATATGTGGGGTGTATTCTATATATTGGTGTATGCAACCTTCCCACTGCTACTTGTAGACCCTCTATCTATCGGTGAGGGAGGTGTACTGCCGTTACTTGGTTCTGGTTTCGCCGATAATTTGTTGATTGCATTAAGTACATCTTTTTGCCCTTTGGCTAAGTCTTGCAATGCAGATACTAGGTTGCGAAACTCCATCCTGTCCTCATCTTCTCCCGTTCCTTTTTCCCTGTTAGAGTGTATACCTGTTGGTTCCATGTCTGAGTTGGTATCTTCTAGTTAGATATCCTCAAAATCCTTTGTGTACCTACTCCTTCTTTTCCTATAGGTTACAAAAGTGTCCTCTTCTGTATTCATCTACTTCTCATGTTCAAGCCCACAACTGGCAAGGAACATGCTCTGATACCATTGTAATATCCCGAATACTGATATTTTCTAATTCTATGCAAACTTACTGAAATAGCCGGGCATGCAAACTGCCATGCAAAATTGCCCTATATTATAGCTGAATTTAGGGTTAGTGTTTGCAGGATAGAATGTAACACTTACCATTGATAAGCCAGTTGAAATGGTCTTGAGAGAATATGCATGCATCAAGAGCCGAGCTGGTGATGAACTGGTGCTTTCTGCCTCTGGTGATACCCTAGCAGCATGAACCCAAAATCAGCTAAGGGTGACGTTTTCAGTGAAGGAGGTGTCTGTTGAAGCTGAGAATTTGCAGGAGTGGTAGTCTTCCCATGCCGGAGAGGATGCCTGACACATGCGCAAGTTCTGAGATCTGTGGGCAGGTTAGCGAATTGATATGGAGGTTTAGCTGCTCATGCCCCCCTGATCCCCAAATTGCTGAGAACTGCTCCAGATGAGCAAGACTGGATCTGATAATCACTGGGTACTGGAGGATGATACCGATGATGAGCATGGTGCCAGTATTGTGAAGATAAATGGAGATCTGAGGACCCAGTGAATGATTTGGGGTTTTTCAGCTAAAAACCCCCCTACGGCTGCACACGTGTCCTTGCAAACAATCTCTAATGGATACTTGATAACTACAACTAAATGAATAAGTTGAAGAGCGTATGGTGAACCGGGATGGTTAACTCAAGAGCTCCATAATCAATAATAATCATAAGTAACCTTCTTTTGTCTCATTACCCTCTTAAATAGAATCTCATAAACTTTTAGGGTTTGCATGTCACTTTTAGGGTTTTCGCTTTACTTTTGCATGCATGCAGTTCTATTTTAATGTTGACTTTTAAGCCTAAAGAAACAAGGCTTTTTCCACCCGACTGATGATTTGACGCTGAAGGAATGTCCTCTTGTGCTCTAAGTATCAAATCCATTCAGTCAATTCTGTTTTATGCAGTACCCGCTCAAACCTAAGGGAATTAAATAGGTCAGTGGGTGTTTGGTATGCTTAATTAGACGGGGACATTACAATATTGCACTAACATATTAACTTCCCCAAAGTGATTTTGGGCACATTTTATCATTTTTCTGTTTGCTGGTGGTTATTAGCAGTTTGGTAACAAAACAAGGAAACACTCTGTCAAATTTCAGCCCAGAAGGGTGGAAAGGCTACCCCTAAAGAAAAGCTTCAAGGCCATCACAAGAAAGGGGCGAAAACACGGGTTTTGCCACTTCTTTCCGCTTATTCTTTATGCTGAAATTTCAGCCGTTGTAACAAGTCCAAGAGAGTCTCTTGGACTTGATTTCTTATTTTGCATTTTAAGTTAAGTTGAAGTTTCCCTTGTTTGCCATCCTTGCATGCAAAAGAAGTTGGGCTTGGCCACCTTTGCATAAGCAATTGTTGATTGGCGTGGGTTTAGATTAGTTAAAGTTTCATTTTGTTTTAATTTTCTTCTTTATTTTTGCCAACACCTTGCAAGTGATTTGGCTATGCTGTCCTTGCAAAATCATGCCGGCTAGCGTTCTATTTTTTGTTATTTTCATTTTTCCACACCTTGCGAGTGATTTCGCTTAGCCATCCTTGCGAAATCATGATGGCTTGTATCTTTCTTCCTTTTATTTTTATTTGCCCACCCCTTGCAAGTGATTCGGCTATGCCATCCTTGCAATATCGTGCTAGCTTGCATTGTTAATAATTGTTAAATTCCTCTTTTCATTTAAAATAAACCTTTCCCCAATCTTTGCCCCGTATTCACTCCCCTTACTGGTTGGTACGACCCTGGGCGATAAGAAAGGGAGAGGATTTGAGTTGGCTAGAATAATAGGCATTTCAATCCATTATTGCAAGATTGAGAAAAAGGGGATTAGTGTGTGGAGCTAGAGGGGTAGAGGTCGTTGGGGGCCTCGTGGCACTCTGTGTCCTCCTGTTGAGCACCTGGCTAGTTCTTGGGACTAACTTGTGGAGTTAGGAGGGAGCCTTGTGCTCTCTTGTTGAGCACCCGACAGTTTCTCTTAGTTGAGGGATAAGGGTTGGAGGTAGACACATTAGTTAGTTGGTTTATTTCTCATGCAAACACATTAATCCCCTAAGTTGAAGAAAGACCTTAAAATAAATTAAAATCTATTGCACCACTTGCACAACATCACGATTTTTCATTTTATTTACTATTGCAGTCATCGTTTATTTGGTTCAGTTCTACTTCAAACTCATCTTGTACACTTTAGTTCTTTTGCTTAAAGTATTTTACATTTGATGATGTGGTCTTTTAATTATTGTGGTGAGTGAATGATTTAGAGCAATTTGTGCATTTTGCCAGTTTCATTGTAATCTTTGTTTGTGACTCCATAGCCCAATTTAGATAGGCACTGGTTCAGTAATACTCGGTGTTACAAATATCGACGATTTCTCGTCGACATCGCGATATATCGCGAGTTGAACTCCTCGACGATAATATCGCCAAACATTGCTGCGATATTATGGCGGTTTTTCATAATATAAAATTGCGATTTTTTCGCGAGTCGACATGTGAACATCGCTGTCCGAAAGGGTTAACAAGACACGCTATTTTTTCGTTTTTTCTCCATCATTTGAGTTGCAGACAACACTCGGTCNATAAAATTGCGATTTTTTCGCGAGTCGACATGTGAACATCGCTGTCCGAAAGGGTTAACAAGACACGCTATTTTTTCGTTTTTTCTCCATCATTTGAGTTGCGGACAACACTCGGTCTTGGAGGAGAGCACTCCTAAGTGTTTTGAGTAGTGGCCTGTCACCCATGGTCTGTATAGTGTGCACTGTGGAGGAGGAAGACCGTGGTCTGTCACCTGTGGAGGAGAATGCTGCCAAGAGGAGAACGTCGGTCCACCATCCAAGCCTCAACCCTCAAGGTATGTGCATTAAATGGAAACCCCCTTCTTTTATTAATATTTCTTTAAGGTTTATTAATATTTAATATTTATTAATTATCTTTCCGCATTAAATGATTAAACCTCTGGTCCCTGCGTTTTAAAGTTTAAACCTTCAGGCTTAAACCATCAAGTTGCGCCCTCTCCTTCAATGGTGATTCAAAATTTCAAAATTTATATTGTTCAAAGTTCAAAGTTCAAACGGGTAGTACCTTATTAGTGTGCCCTCTCCTTCAATGGTGACTAGAGAGCTAAATTTGTTTTTTAAATTTTAATTTTTTAAAGACAAAGCACAGTTTGTGCATTAAGGTACTAAATTAATGATTAAAGGATGTCAAATAAAAGTACCATTACCGTGTGGACTGTTTATGACTCATAAATTAAATTAATTTTCCATATTTGTCTAAAATTTGAATTACAATTTTTTGCAATGAATTATGAAATATGCTATTTTTTTTGTTTTTTGTTACAGGTTCAAAGTCGTAAACCAGTTTCCAAGACACGATTCATTTTTGATGTGTGATGTAGCACTAGACATCTTATACATCTTATATATCGGTTTTATTTCCATATTTATGTAGCAATGTGTTTATTTGATGTTCTTGTTGCTTTAGATGTTTAGAAAATTGAAAAAAAAGAGTATTTTTTTAATTTTTTTTAGTTGTCGATAAATTGTCGATGTTTGCTGACATTTTCGCCGATAAATCCGATAATTTCATTTTGGACCCTCGGATATATATTCGCCGACACGACATTTGTAACATTGGACTAATACTATATTTCTCTTTCAATTATATTTGGTTTACGAATAAAGAAAGATTTGCTTGTCATTTGAAATTATTGCATTTTTGCATGATTGATTGCCATAAAGCTTAAATTAGTCTAATCATCTTTTGACTCCTAAAGCACAACCTTTGAAACATAACAAATAGGGACTACCCCTCTTGACCTTTTAGGAGTTGGGTTTAAACAGAGGAGTTAGGAATTGAGGTGACATTGGGTTCTAAACCCATAGTTGCCCTCGAGAACACACCTAGTGGTTGGAAGACTTTTCCACGGTCAAGTGTGTTTTGGAAGGCGAGATGAGTATATATAAACATGTCCCAGATCATCTCTATCGGGAAAAATGTACACATGTCCCCTCCGGAACAATGTCGAATATCTTGCAACTTCCAAGGCTGAGATTGAGAACAAGTTAACCCTCATCCCTAGAACAAAGAGGACCCCATCTTGATCAATGTATCCTCCATGACTAAGCTGGAATCTAAAATTTCCAAGTCATTGCATTGCACATGCATGCCCCCCTTCTGACTAAACGAACCGGTCAGGACCAGTCTTAGAAATGATACAGAATATATGTCATATTCCGGTCATATGACGAGAGGCTCCATTGTCAACATACCAAGTACCGTTCTGAACAACTCCATTGCTACCGGCACTAGAAATAAGGGAGAACAACGAGAACTCCTTCACGAATCTTCTCGCAAAGTCCTCTACTTCTGTTGAAGCTGCAACAATCGTATCTTCCTCCTCCTTCTTCTTCTTAGGACACTGAGAAGCAAAGTGGCCATACTGGCTGCAAGCAAAACATCAAACTTTGCTCAAGTCCTTCTTGGACTTCTTCTTGCTCTTAGCAGAAAGAGCAACATTCTCTTCATTAGCACCCATCTTTTGTCCATTGCCTTGAGATCCTTCCCGGATCTCCTCCTGAGTGAAATCATCCCATAATCTGCTCCAATCTGGAAGGTTTTCTCAAGCAACCACACACTTCACAAAGACTTCGTATTCCTTAGTGAAGCCTTTCAAGGATATCGTTACTAACTCAGAATAAAAAATGACTTCTCCAATTGTAGCTAGCTCATCTTTTATCTGGTCCACCCGGGTAAGAAAAGATGCTACACCCTCACCCTTGGCCATCTTGATTCCCTGCAATTTTTCCTTGAGAGCCATTATTTGGTTCTCATTCTTAGCCTCATACAAGCCTTTCAATGTAGTCCAAATTTCATAAGGAGTCTTCTTCTCAGCCACATGTGGAATAAGGTGGTCCCTTATACCATCCAGAATGAACCTTTGGGCTTTGGCCTCTTTTACCTCATGAATATCCAAAGCAACAGGATCGGATTCAAGAGGAGTTACCACTATGCTAACTATGATCCATAGTTTGTTTTCCTTGAGAACAACAGTCATCCTGACTTTCCACTCCAAGTAGTTGGACATAGCATCCAACTGATCCTGATATCTGATGCAAGCAACCATCTCTGCTATCAAAGAAAATAATAGACCAAAAGAACAATAGTTTCACTCTTTCTCCACCACCTGCAAGTCACATCCAGATAAGTTCTTCTAATATACAAGTTGTTAAAAAAAACAGCAAGAACCCTTGCCCAACAACTCAACAATCCTGTTGTATNTCACTCTTTCTCCACCACCTGCAAGTCACATCCAGATAAGTTCTTCTAATATACAAGTTGTTAAAAAAAACAGCAAGAACCCTTGCCCAACAACTCAACAATCCTGTTATATTCACAATCAGCCGTAAACGCAGAGCTTCAACTCTGATACCATGTAGAAATATTGACAAAAAATTCAGTCTTTTTTCAAACACTTAGTTTACCCAGATTTTCAGACTTAAAACTTGTCATTAATAAAAAGGCTTCTCTTGCATTTAAATCAACAACCCCACAAGCTAAAATACTGAAACTAAGTTTGTAGTAGCAGAAAAATCACGTAAAAAACAACAGACTGATAAACCCATAAAACAACAGAAATTTGGTCAATGTGACGCTAGAAAAACCCCACCTTGGGGAAAACATGTCCAAGAGAATTTTATTGCAGCATTTTCGGGCAAAAAATTAATTTACAACAACATTTATATCAACATTAAATGACTGTACCAGTGCCTCGAGTTTTGTGCAACACCTCGATTTCCGTGCCCAGCTGACACTATCGCATGTACGACCTCCACAACAACAACCCACGTGCCCAACAATCCGTACACTGTACGACCCTCCTTGAAAATCGTGCCCAACAAGTACAATACGAGCTGTATGAAACAATACGACCCAACAAAAAATAAATGTTCTAGAAAACATGCTCAGCTCCTTGGGACTCGTGCCCACTTGAGAAAAAAAAATTCTGCTTGGGTTTCGTGCCCACTTGAGAAAAATGCAGCTCCCTCTTTCTCTGAAAATAACCCAGCCAACATGCTCACTCTTGGAAATGCTTTCCTTCTACTTATCTTGCACACTACCCCTAGGCTCTCTCGTATAACTTGAGAATGACTTTTCACCTTCCCCATTCCCTAAATCCAAAGGGCAAGATTTAATCTTTCCTTTACATGATCAAGGGTTGAGAAACTTTCCCTCCAAAAGCGGTTACATTTAATTTTAATAAAGTCAGCTTTTACTTTATGAAATAAGTGCACTTTATCTCGTAAAGTCACTTTATAAAATTAAAACAAGAGAATACTTTATAAAAAATCCCATTACATAAGAGTCACTTTAAACTTTATAAAACACCATTACAAAGTAAAGTAGCCTAGCTAGTGCATGGTCACTTCTGCATACAAGACAAAAACATGCGGAGTGCCTCCAGAGCTAAATCATCTCCCCAAACACCTTGTCATGCTTCCCCAATAAATCATGTATGTCAACATGGTATTGCTGGCCATCATGGGAGGTCTTTAGTGTGGTGATCAGACACTCTGCTGCATATTTTACATCACCTCGTCTGAATAGAGCTTCCATTTGCTTCGCTGAGACTACTCTTGGGGTTTCATTGGACATGTCCTGCAAAACTACCCTTGTACCATCTGGTGCATTGAACCCCATATCCAAGGTTCGGTAGTCTGTCATGATAGTTCCTAGAGTGTTGTGCCATTGAATGCCCAAGTCCACGTTGGTCTTTGCTAGGTCGACAATATAAAAGTCATTCGTCAAACTGTAATTTCCCATCGTCACTGTCAACTAGGGAGCCTTGAACAAACAAGGCATCACTCGCCCCTCGGCTACCTCCACACCAAATCCCTCAAATTGCTTGGTGTGGATGCCTGACTTGGCTACCAAGGCAGAATCTATGAAGTTGTGGGTTGCCCCACCATCTAACAAGATCGTGACTCTCTGACCTTGTATAACACCCCTGACATGGAAGGTGTTGAACTCGAGAGTAGCTGATAAAGTTGCAATAGTGCCACTCTGTGGTTGTACTTGTGGTTGTTGTACCTGTGGTTGAAGTTGTACCAGCGGTTGAGACTGTACCTGTGGCTATTGTACCTTTGGTTGCTCCTCATTCGACTCCTGCTCTGACTCCTCATCCTCATCACTATCTGACACCACCTCTATATAGTGAACCTTGCCTTTTCCCATACATCGATGTCTCGGTTGCCATGGTTCTTTGCAACTGAAGCACTACTTCTTCCTTTGCAACTTATTTTGGGTTTCTTCATCCAACCAGTTATTCCCAGATCGTCCCTTCTGAAAAGGCTTCTTGTCCTTTCCCTTCCGAGGAATGAAAGGTTTGGTCGGGTACTTGTTCTTGGGTGCAACATCCTCCATATCCTGAGTGCGTGTGATAGCATCCTGTAGAGTAACAAGCTTGAAAGCCTTGATCCAACCACATAACAACTCAGATAGTCCCTCTGTAAATAACATGATAAGCCTAGTCTCTGAAATGTCAATCACCATAATTGCTAACCTATGGAACTCTGTGATGTAAGCGTCTGGAGTCCCTGTCTGCTTGAGCCGAGCCAACTCCCTGAAATGTACCTTTGGATCTTTCTTGTCAAATCTATTGATCAACCTTTGAGTGAAGTCTAAATAAGAAGTGATGCTGGCATGTCTTATGGTGCCCAGTCCATGGTACCACTACCCGTGTGCCCCCCCTCTAGATGTAAAGTGGTGTACTTAATTGCCTTATTTTCCCTCATGGGGTTGAGTTGGAAGTAAGTTTCTATCTTCTGGACCCAAGCTCTTGCCGTGCACTTGTTGGATCCATCAAATGAAGGGATATTCAATTTTCCCATCTTCTACTGCAAGTCAAAGTTTTGTTGCATCCTACCAAAGTCTCTGGGTTTGTTTCGATACTTAATGTTGCCGAACTTCTGGAAAGACATGCTGGCATGGAAATCTGTACCCAGACCTCTGTACTCCGCTAAATAATCTGTGACACTGTCTCCTGGTCTCGACTGTCCCGGTTGGACCACTGGCTTATCTAATAAGAACCGTGGCCATGTTGGTCTAGTAGTCGCCTTGTTGCTGACCCCTAGGTTGGTTTATGGAGGAATGTTGGTATTGCTTCCTTCTGCGCAATTCCTATTTCGACCATTGGAACAGTCTGCACCGTTGTTGTTCCTCCCCTGTGAATTTACCAATAGTTGTGTCATAAGGTCAACTAGCTGCTGCTGTCCTCTAGCCAAGTCATTTAAAATGTTCATGGTACTATCATTGTGTGGCGCCTCCGTGTTTGGGTCACTCACACTGCCTCCAAACAACCCATACTCGTTGCCTCCACGCGGATCATTTCGGTCACCCATTTCTTCTCTCTCAATCTCTGGTTGCTCTTCTTCTTCTTCTTCTTCTTCCTTTGATTCAATTAGTCTTTCCCTGTATCCTGATAGAAAGATTCATCTAGGTTCTCCCCTTCTTCTTTTATAAGTGACTGGCTCAGTGTTTTCTAGATTCATAAAAACTCATAAAGACACAGGATGGTAGGATCTGTAGCTTTGATACCACTGTGATGACCCTTAATAAGCCCACTCTGTAATTTTAACTCAACTACCTTCCTCGGTGTTATCGCCTTACACGCACCTGGGGGGTTAGCACAACAGAAATCTTCAAACTGCTAAGTGCGTCCTTGGGGTAAAGTCTCGAGTCAGGTGCTATCCCTTGATCCCGAATCCTTCGTTTAGGCCACTCCTAATGGAGCCAAGGGGGTAGCCCCTATGAAAGAGTTGCTAAGGCTCTTACTTTTATTAGTTATGGATGAAATTAGTTTTTTAGGATTTTTGATAAGTCACTACTGATAGAAGCCACTTGCAAGTAAGTATAGATGTTATCCACTAAGATTGCACTTAGTAGATTTGCAGTGAGCTGCCGAAATTGTGAACAAGTACCTTGTTCGTTATTCAAAAGTTCCATGGTTACATCAGGACCAGTTGTGGTCCCGTTTTTTAATAAAACGCATGTTCATATCCCTTTGGGACATTGAAACGACAAAATCGTTTCTTAAGGAAATATCCGGCACGAATAAGCCAGATTACAATACTCCATGAATAATAAAATATATGATTGATAAGATAAGAGATGATATTACAATGATAATGCTACTTGTATAAATACCTATGTTGGATGCCCTTTCGTAAAGAGGCATAACCTTTCATCAAGGTGTCTTTTCATTAAGTGTTAGTTATTTGATTATTAATGTTTATTTATTATATACTTTGTTCATTACATTGCCTCTCCCTTAGAATTGCTTTGTCCTCAAAGCATAATTATGGAAGACTTTGCCCTTTGTTCTTGCCTGTAACGCTTTCTCGTGACATTGTGTGTTGGTAGTTGCGACACTTGACAAATGAGACGATATGTTCTTTTAAACATTGTGTGGAAATGTTGCGTCATTTGTGAAGTCGTCCATCTTAGATTTACCTTTAATGGAATTGTTTGTTGATCGATTGTCTAGACTCTAGATTTCTCTATTTGGCCTTTGCTCTTTGTAGGAATAATACCGGTAATTTTCCTCTTGTCCTTGTCGTTGATCATAACAACTCTTGTGATTTGGATGGCGATACGGTATTCGTGTTGCTTGTGAATTTTTTTCAGGAACTTCAATTTTTGGTGCCTCTAACGATTTTTTCGATTGTCTTTCAGAACCATTTTCTGATCATGCTTGTAGCAATGTGACAATATGATGGTTCTTCTGATTTTGAGCATTGACAATCTTTGTATTGCTTCCCTTTTCTGATGTTTTAATTTGAGCCTTTGATGACTTCTCTATTGTGCCAGTCATCGTTTCTTTGTCGACAATTGATCTCTTGTAATCTAGCTATTCTTGTAAAGATTTATTCTTCGGCTTTAGCTTCCTAACTTGTATAAACATGTCCGAATTAAGTTTCCTTTAGTGTAAAAATTCTTCCTAATAGTTTGACTTGATGACTTCACTTTCATTGTCTTGATTTTTGTGCTCTTTTTCTTTTAAGCTTCTTAATTGCTTTAGCAATCCTTGATTAACCCTTTTTAAGGAAGAGTTTTCTTTGTCCCTGCCTGATAATTCTATTTGAAGATCTCGATTCTCCTCTTCTAACTTTTGATTGCATTGAACTGTATCCTTTTCCTTCTTGATTTGCAGAAGTAATTTCTGATTATGATCTCTTAGACGAGAGATATCTTCTTCTTTACCTGCAATAACCTTGTCAAAATCTTTCTGTATCGTCTGTAGTGATTTCTCATTTCCCTGTGACATCACCTTTGATATTTCTTTGAAGTCTTCAGATGACGCGACTTTTGATTCTGATTTCATGTTAATGTCCTGCAATGTGATTTTCGTCTTTTTCTAGGGGAATGTCCGAAACTTCTTTTCAGCATTTAAGATAAAAGTCCCCAATGTTTCTATCCATGGTAATCCCAAAATTAGGTCACCGTCACTGCTCCACAAGTATTTAACGATGAATTGCGAGACGCAAGTATAATCTCCAATGTTCAGCTTTAAATTGCTTATTTCATATTCTTTATTATTCCAAAAGTCTAACCTTTCACCTATATTTGACTCTGGAATCGCTATCTCATTAGCAAGGTCAACACTAATATAATTATTGCGTTCGATGGGAGCAGTAGAAATAGTAATGTCTTTCCCTCTAATTGTTCCTTTTATTTGAAATAACATTGAAATACAAGTTTTTGAAGAGCATGGAAAGCTTCCTTGTTTTTTACTACGAGACTCCATTTTCTTTTTGTCAACAAATCCTTGATTATAAAACTTATGTCTTCATTTAAGAGCTTCCTTTCTTGATATATCTTATAAGTTATATAACCCTTTTATCTATCCTCATTTTTTTTATAGTTTTTATAAAATCCAATGAAACGAATAAAATTCGTTTATCTTGGAATGTCTTTGAATTTGGAAGTACCTGGACTCTCTCTTCCTTTCTTTATCCTTCTGTAACATGCCTTTTTATTATAATAAATTTTATATCTTCACGACTTTTCTCTTTTTAATAATTCATTCACTTGCAAAAAGTTTAGAAGCGATATCCCAATTATTGAAAGTTTTTTAATAATTGGTCGACTCCTTTTTAATATTTAAAATATATTTTTGAATAAAGTGGAAAAACACTTTATATTTCGAATTCAAACTTAAAAATAGCTTCATTCACATTTCTTCAAAATGGTGTTCTCCCCCCCCCTTTTTAAATAATTTTTAATTGTTTAATTTATAAAATACCATGGTATAGTTAAGATACCACTAAAACGAAACCCTTTTTTATCTTTATCCAATATATATATATATATATAATATACACCTTGATAATTCTAATTCTTTTATCTTTCTTAAGACGAATGAAAAACTTCGCTTACAACCGTTTTGATCAAGTATTTATTTTTATGGAGCATCACAATTGCGGATGTAGTGGCTTTTGGATTGGTCACGACTTATTCTTCACTAGGTAGAGTGTCCCTTACGACTTGTAATTGACAGCACATCAGTGAACGATTTTTCCAAACAATGGCAGGTTATTTATTAATAAATAATGGTGGCGTGTCCGGGCACTTCAATTCATCAATAATCCACAACAATTACTTTGAATTTGGTTGGTGACTTCAAAATTAATATGGAGGGCGTATACTTTTTTGCACGATGTGGACCGAAATTGATTTTTATAATGTATTTTTAATCGATTCTTCAACAAATTCTTCCTCCTGTGAATGTCCAACTATTGTCTACATGGTTTTAACACCCGTTGATTGGATGGTATCTCTCTTGATGTTTGTCGCGGTGGTTAATAACCCTGGCAGCAGCAAAAATATTCTTTAGCAAATTTCCTGATTTTATTTTACCTTACAGACTTCGAGTTGAAATGGCCAATACTTTTTTTCTTCAAATGGACTTATGATATTTACTTACAACTAAATTAATATTTTCTTCAACAATCTTTTGAATACGGCCAAAGGCCTGAATTTTGGTCAAGACCTAATGACACTTAGAACTTTTGAAAAAAAATGAATGTGGTTGGTTGGCCAATAGCCAGATCATACAAGTCTGAGAAATATGGTCAAAAAATTTGAGGCTGGTCAGAGACCCAGTGTGGAGAAACTCTTGAAATTAATTAGCCAAAAGCCAGTATCACGGAGTGCCCAAGAAGGGGCTCTAAGAGTCTAATACCAATGAAACAACAAAATCGTTTCTTAAGGAAATAACCAGCACAAATAAGCCAGATTACAATACTCCATGAATAATAAAATATATGATTGATAAGATACGAGATGATGTTATAGTGCGAATGCTCCTTGTATAAATACCCATGCTGGATGCCCTTTCGTAAAGAGGCATAACCTTTCATCATGGTATCTCTTCATTAAGTATTAGTTGTTTGATTTTTAATGTTTATTTATTATATATTTTGTTCATTATAGAGATTGTAATAAAGTGTGCTAGCATGGTCAACTTGTTGTAACAGACTTGGCTTTCCTAGGATTTATGGATTGCTATTCTAAGGTGTTTTCTCCCTTGTTAATTATGCAATGTTGAATAAATGATGTATAATTTTCGAGTTTTTCACTGCTCCTCCAAAGATGGAATAGTTAATTGGGTGTCTGAGCCTTAGGAGGTTACTAAAGTCTATGGCTCTATGAATATAAACATGCTAGACACTTCATGAGTCATTATGAACATTGCACTAGGTCCCCCTTAGTTTTTTTTTGAAATTTTGAGAAAAATAAATTTTCCCGCAAACTTAGGCCATTTATTAATGGTTTAAATGGAAATTTTCAAATTGTAATGAAAGTGTGGTTCGGAGTCCATTTTTGGCGTGGGGATACTCGTTTTCACACTCAGATCGTCCTCTTTATCCCAAGACCCACTTTTCCTATGTTTCAAGTGATCAAATTGTCACTTAGATCTGTATTTCATAACGATGCGACAAAATGCCCCAAAAATGCAAAAAAAAAGATAATGACAAAAAAGTCAAACGTCATAAGTCAAAGGTATCATGTTGGAATGACAGGGAAAGGGTGGCTAACTTGTCTCATGTGGTGGGCGAATTAATCTTAGGATAAAAGCGTTAGATTTGAGATAAGCTTGGAAGCTAGCAAATCAATTTTGGATGAAGACTATGCCCCCCCTTATTGGACCCTCACGTGTTGATGATGGGGCTTCATAATATTGGCATTGAGGTATTGCAGTAAGGTGGCGAGCTCTTCTTAAGTTAAAGGCAACCTCATCCCTAACAATAAGCATCTAAGTCACCTGACACGGGACACGAAGGACAAGAGGATTCGAGTGTCCGACACAGACACACTGACCCTCGGAATGAGGACACGTTATATATATATATATATATATATATATATATATATATATTTAAAAAACAAATTATATATATTAAAAATATAGATATATATATCCAAATTTTTACAAATATTCAAGAGAAATCAGAATTAATGCACATTTAAATATTAGTAGTTACTAATTAGTATTACACATTCACAAATCAAATCAGTAATACTAATAGTAATCACAATGAGATTATGAGACACATAGATAATTCATGATACAGTAAATTCATGATATTCATAGATCAAGTTTCACTGCAATACTCAGGAGTCAGAACCATATTTCTCATTAAGTCATCAAAATCAAAGTGTATTACATAGATGTCGGAATGCCACTGGCAAATGCCAAATAGACCAGTAGTAATAGTAAATACTATAAGATGTAGATCAAGATGGAAGAATGAAGAGTCTCATCTATCAATAGTCCTCGTCCTCCTCCATGCCAGAATCAACAAACTCATCACTGCTCTCTTCCTCCTCCTCCTCCTCCTCAACCGCTTGAGGATCAATATCAGCTGGTGTGGAGGATGACCCCTCCAAAGGATCACTATCATCAAATGTCACCGACTCTAGCACTGGATCATTAAGATCCAGGTTGGCTAATGCCAACTCGGTACTGTTGTCCAAACCCATATCATCAGGAAAGAGATCCCACATCTTTGTCTTTCCCTTCACCCACTCCTCCCTCTTCCTGTAAATAAGAGGAAGGTTGGTGTGCACATACACCATCGTCTCTGCTCTGGACAACTCAAGCGTCCTCTTCTTCAAACTGTACAAGTTGCCATATGTGCTCCAATTCCTCTCACAACTAGAGGATGATGTAACTTGAGAGATGATCCTCAAGGCTAGCTTCTGTAGAAGAGGGCATGTTGCCCCATGAGTTTCCCACCAATTATAGGGCTTCTTAACTCCCCTTTCTCCAACCACATCATAGCCTCCAAATCTCCCATTAGCAGTGGAAAACTCTACAAAGCCCTCCTCCACCTCATCAGGTAAGTCTCTATCCTGAAATAGCCGCCTAAATGCTAGCTTCCTCCCTTGTGAAATCTCTCCATCCATGTTAAGAGGGACTCTATGTGAGGGCCCACCATTGAGCCATTCCCGACTATAGAACTTGGGGTTCAAGGAGTGGGCCAAGCAATGCAAAGGTGTGCAATTCTTATGCCACCCGGAGATAAGAATATCCTGAATGGTTGACCATAAGTTCTCTGCTAGTGTCTCATACTTGGGACATTCATTCTCCATATCAATGGGCCTCATGGACTCAATCATGGAATCCCACCCCTCATAAACATTCGCTAGGATGGGCTGGTCCGTGCCTGCAAAGCGCAACAAAGAAATGAGTGGCTCCATGATCTTAATGGTAAGATCCACCCTCTCCCACCAAACATCATCCAATACTGTGTCCTTCACCTTTTTTGAAGCACTTCGATCCGTCTTTCTCTAGAAAGACCAATACTCTGAAATCACCATGGACCCAAGAGCGGTTTTGACCTCCCTCAACCTCTTGAGCATGATGAATGAGGAAGCAAACCGAGTATCTGCAATCTTCAACAATGAAAGATGTGTGTACTCTTTGTAGATGGTGAGGGCATTTGTGTGGTTTTGTACAAAGTTATGGATATGGCGTGCATCCTCAATAATGTTGCCAATCGATGTCACATCTGAAGCAATGGATCTGAGTGCTAAGTTCAAGGAATGGATAATGCAAGGTGTCCAAAAAACCTGTAAGAGCAAAACAACCAAGTATAAATGAGTCTACAACACTAACAACTCAAATCATTAAAGTGACCTTTCCCCTAGATAAATTTTGTGATAAATTCAAAGTTCAAACAATGAGCAAATTGGCAATGAAAGGTGTCCAAAATGAAAATACCTGTGGATATTTAGTCTCCACAATCATGCCAGCGGTCTTGCAAACAGGTGGATTGTCTGTGATGATTTGTACACAAGAATCAACACCTACTTCTTCAATGATTTGATGAATAACTCACCCATAAAATGTGCATCCTTGTATTTCCCAAGAGCATCCACCGCTTTCAAGAATACCGACCCATTTTGGGAAGATACCATGAAATTGATGAGTGGATGGCGTGTTGTATTCGTCCATCCATCGGAAACAATACTCACTCTAGATGAGGGCCATGTTGCTCTAATTGGCTCAAGAATTTTGTCCACCTCCGTCTTTGCCTTAACCAACAATGTGGTTCTAAGCTTCTCTGAACTAGGGGGCACATATCCAGATGGAGCTCGTTCACTGATACTTCGACACATCTCAAAAAACTTTGGTGACCGTGTGACATTGAATGAGATGAAGTTGAGGTAGAAAAAGAATGCAATGGTGAGGTCCACCTCTTCTCGCGCCTCTTGTTGAAAAATCTTGTCCATTGGACCACTTGAAGATGGCCTCTTTCTTGCTGGATATGTATCACCTCTGCTAGGTGGAAATGGAGGCCGAATGGTAGAGGGTTTCCTTAAGAATGGAAGAGGATCCTCATCGTTTTTCTTGCTTGCTGCTGCTACATTTCCTAAACCTTCTTGATCCTCCTTTCCCATTTCTCTCCTTTGGGTAACACTTACACCTTTACATGAAGAAATCCCACAAGAAGGAAGGCCCAACAAATGGCCCTTAACTCGGTAGTATGTGCTCTTAGACTCATTCTTGCAAAAATTGCAAGTCCAAGACACATTGCCTCCCCCACCTAGCTTTGCCCCAGGCCCTTCTTTCCTAGTCACATACCTCCACAAAGGGTATTTTTTCTCTTGGGCTTGTTGTCTTGCTAAAACAGGGCTCAATGGAGCATGTGTTCCACTAGCAGCAGATGGAGCACTAACAGGAGGAGTAGAAGAGCTTGTGTTTGGAGGAATAGGAGGGGAGACAATAGATGGGGCATTTCTCACTTTCCTTTGCCCTTTAGCTCCTGGCCTAGCTGAATGAGACATGTTCTTCTTGTTTGATGGTTGAGCTTGCAATCCACCCAACCAAATCCACCTTCAATGGATTGTTTGGCGTTGTAAACTCTATTTAAGTAGGGGAACCTGTAGGTGCTTTGGAGGAGTTGGGCGTCGAATTGGAAGCTCCAACTACTCAGGTTATGGTGGAAGGTAATGGGGCTGAGGTGGAAACCAATGTGAGTTATCTCCTCCCATAACTGCATATCATAAAAATTATTGTCTATATTGGGATCCTATTCATCAATAGCACCTATGCCCCCCTCCTCTAGGCTCTAACCCTTCTACCTCGAATCTCGAAGTTGATCCTCCAATGACATTAGTCAACACTCTACAATTTTGATGAAACTTCCCATGCTTAATGAGTGAAGGGTACATTTTTATTAAGGTCATGATAAAAGATTTCAACAGTCAATGCCACTAACATCATGTCGCTAACATCAAGGTACATAGAGGGGTTGATGTGCTTAACTAAATGCCAATCCCATACCGTCATACTTGATAAAATCTAGTGGAATCGTCCAATCTTGAAATCCTAAATGAAAATTTTTAGGAACCCCAAACCGGTTTTAGTTTCAGCTCTGCATACGGTTTAATGCCCAAACCCCATCACGCATGTACATTGGAAAATTAAAATTTTAACTGAAAAACATGAAACACTTGAGATTTCTTTTCAACTTTTGAACTCGGAAAATTTATGACAACCCTAATCTCATACTCAGAAATTTTTAAATCAGCCACACATGAAAATTAAATGCTCAGATTTTTGGTCAAATTGACCCAGGGAAAACCCCGAAGGGAAAAGCTGTTCTTCAGAGAGATTTATTTCTTCAGGCAAATTTTACAAAAATAAAACAACAGTACTTATCTCCCTTCTCGAGACACGTGCCAATATCTCACTGACAAAACATGTTGTACGACTGCCTTGAAAAACGTATTGTACGGCCTTACACTTGCGACTATACAGTCCTCGATATCTGTGCCTGTTTCTGCCTACTGTACAAACAACAATTATTGCCGTACTTTCCTTGATTTTTGTGTTGTACGGTCACCTCAAAAACTGTGCCCTCTCACCTCAAAATCCATGCTATACGGACGATACGACATGAAACACTAGATTCTCTGGACATAATCTCTGATAAAGTGTTATATGATCTCAATGTGCTTTGACCTGTCATGAAACACTAGATTCTCAGAGAGCCTGATGCAACTGTGATTGTCACAATGAATGGCAGTCTACCATGAACTTGTGAAGCCACAATGCCTCACAACTAGCCTGGCTGGATGGCATGTACTCAGCCTCTGTAAAACTCAAGCAATGGACTTTTGCTTCTAACTTATCCACGACACAACTGTTGAGCCCAAACTGAAACAACAATCAGAAGTGCTTTTTTGGTCCGAAGCACTGCCTGCACAATCTGAATCCGTGTATCTNGGACTTTTGCTTCTAACTTATCCACGACACAACTGTTGAGCCCAAACTGAAACAACAATCAGAAGTGCTTTTTTGGTCCGAAGCACTGCCTGCACAATCTAAATCCGTGTATCTAACCAAGTCCACTCCACCTGACCTCCTGTAGTCCAGACCTTAGTTTACAGTCCCAGCAAGGTATCTCAAAATATGTTGTGCGACTGTCCAGTGGACTCTCCTGGGCTCCACCATGAATTGACTGAGAGTGTTCACCGCAAAACTCATATCTGGTATGGTGTTGATCAAATACATCAACGAACCAATAAGCTGACGAAACAAAGTAGGATCCACCAACTCTCCCTCATAAGCATGAAGCTTGTTCTAGTTGGTGATCATGGGTGTGGAGTTTGGACATGGGTCTGAAGTCCTCCATTTGAAATCTCCTCAGAACATCTACAACATATTTTCCTTGCCCCAGGAAAACATGTCCATCCACTTGCCACACCTCTATGCCTAAATAGTAGTGCATCAACCCAAGGTTAGTCATCTCAAACTTCGAAGCAAGATCTTTCTTGCATGCCTCAATCAAGTGCTCCCCTCCTGTAATGAACAAGTTATCAACATACAATAGAAGAATGAGCGGAACACCTCCAACCACAATGTGGTATAGGTTGGGATCCGCTTCACTCTTTCGAAACCCAGTCGAAACCAAATAAGAATCAATCCTCGAGTACCAAGCCCGAGGGGCTTGCTTCAAACCATACAATGCCCTTTTTCAGCCTGCAAAAATGAGAATCTCTCTCATAAATCTCAAAGCCCTGTGGTTGCTCTAAATATACCTCCTCTTGTAGAAGACTGTTGAGGAAACCGGTATTCACATACATCTGATGGATCCTCCAACCCATCTCTACCACAATGGAGATCATTGCTCTGATAAAAGTAAATCTAGCAACCGGTCCAAAGGTCTCATCATAATCAACTCCCTCTATCTGTGATAACCCCTCTGCTACAAACTGAGCTTTGTTCTTCTCGATGCTGCCATCCGCAACATACTTGATTTTATAGAGCCACTTGGAAGTCACAACTGACTTCCCCTCTTGTCTCGGAACCACCTCCCACACACCATTCTTCAGGATGGAATTGTAGTCTTCCATCATGGCATCTCTCCAAACCTGATGTGCAGAAGCCTCCTCCTAAGTAGTAGGCTCAGACTCACGCAAGCTGGTCACCTGTGCCATGTAGCTGGAAAATCTCTATGTTGCCCTCCTCTCTTTGACCTCCCTCCTGGGTGGCCCCACAGACTCCTCTGCTTCCTTCACAAGCTCCCTAAGTCAACTTGGCTTTCTCTTCTTGGAAGTAGCATTCTGTGGCAGACCCTCCTCTACATCCTCATCAGACGAATGTCTCCCTAAAGAAGTACCTGTGGTCTAAGATCCTGACCTGATGAACCTGAACCTGAACCAGAACCTTGTGTATCCGAATCGCATGAGGGTGAAACCTGTGAACCTGTGATCCGTGAACATATCCCTGTACTAGAAGTCCCTGTAGACTGAGTCCCTAAAATTGATGAACCTGTAACCTGTGACCCTGTCACCCATGAGATCTGTGACCCTGTGCCCTGACTCGCTGAACTCTCAGATAGTGTCACCTGTGGAGTAGTCATCTGTTGCTGCTCCTCCTTTGACTCCCGAGACTTTCAAAAGGCTCGCTCCTCCCCAAATCTCACCTCCCTCCTCACCACAACTTTCCTTTGTGCAGGCCTTGCGGAAAGCCTTCGAAGTCTCATCATAGCCAACAAAAATGCCTCTCTCTCTGGTAGGCTCCAACTTTGTCCTTGCGGAAAGCCTTCGAAGTCTCATCATAGCCAACAAAAATGCCTCTCTCTCTAGTAGGCTCTAACTTTGTCCTCTTCTCAGAAGGGACATGGGAATATGTAAGGCATCCAAAAATACGGAAGTGGCCTATCTCTGGGTTCTTTCCGGTGAACATCTCTCTAGGATTTTTGCACCCCAAGGTAGGGTGCAGACTCCTGTTCTGCACAATAACAGTTGTACTATAGGCCTCTGCCCATAGAAAGAAAAGAAGACTTTGATCATGCAGCATGGCTCTAGCTGCACCCACTATCGAACGATTCTTCCTTTCAACCACTCCATTCTGCTGTGGAGTGTAAGGAACTGTCAACTGCCTCCTGATACCCTCCTGTCTACAAAAGTCATCGAAACATTAGAAAGTGTACTCACCTCCATTGTCTGATCTGAGTGCCTTGATCTTCTTTCCTGTTTGGTTCTCCATAAGAGTTTTGAACTCTTGGAACTGAAGCAAGACCTCCTCTGACTTCTTGCTTCTCAGAAAGTAGATCCAGGTCTTCCTGGAAAAGTCATCAATGAAAGTAATGTAATACTCAAAACCCGTCAACGAGGCGGAAGACATGGGACCACATAAGTCTGAATGAATCAACTCCAACACTCCCTCTGATCTGCTGTCACTGCTCGGAAAAGCAGTCTTGGTGTACTTTCCCAAAGCACACCATTTGCATACACCACTCTGCTTTGTACTGAAATCTGGCAAATCTGTGGTCATGTCTCTCAGCATCCTGAAAGATGAATGATGAAGGTGGGCCATCCTCTTGTGCCGTAACTCACACACCTCACTGCTGCCCTGAGTGTGTGTTAGTGCATGATGTGGCTAGAAGAGAATCTTGTACAATTTCCCGCATCTGGCTCCAATCGCATATGAAACAGATAGACCCTTTGCTTTGGAAAAGATGTAAACTTTTCCATTTACGACATATACCCCAAGGCCTTTGTCCTTAATCATGGAAACTGACACACGATTCTTCTTCATCCCAGGGACGTACAAGACATCCCTCAGTAACATGGGTTGCATGGACTCCTTGTCAAAGCAGGCTGTCCCACACCTAACTGCTCTCACCACTGTATCATCGTCCAATACAACATCCAACTCCAAGCCTGTCTCTGAAATCTTGGTGAACATGTCTCGAACACTTGCCATGTGACTCGAAGCTCCATTATTAGTGTACCAAGTGGAGGAAGTAGTGGATGTACTCAGTGATGCCCAGTGATTATGGACTGCTCCATGTGATCCTCAAAATCCTTGTTGGTGATGGATGATTCTCTTGTTATACAACCACTAGCAAAGAGAGAAAACTTTCTCTCAAATCTAGCAGCATACTCATTAATCTTTGCTGAAGCTGCTGCCTGTTGTTTCTTCTTCTTCTTGTTTGGGCATTGTACAACATAATGCCCAAACTTCTGACAAGCAAAGCATTTCACTTTGCTCATGTCCTTCGTCTCTCCATCCTGCTGCTTGGTTCCACCCTTGGAACCCTTCTTGAACTTCTTCTTTCCCTTTGGTGCTAAGGCCACATTCTCCTCATCATCCTTGCTATAGATGCACTGCCCTGTACATATCCCTTGCGGATCTCCTCTTGTATGAAATCATCCCAAAGATGATCCAATGAAGGCATGTGCTCACGAGCAACCACTGACTCCACGAATACATCCCATGGCTTCATCACACCATTCAAGGCTGTAAAGGTTAGTTAAAGCGGTCCACATCTGAGGGGCATGATTTTTACTGGGCTAGCAGGGATGCATGCCGGCAACCACAAGGTAGCCCAACAACAGGTCTAGGCAGAGCTCAGGCTGCACGTAGCATGACTGGGCAGAACATGTAGGTTGAGCAGGTACAATGAAGGTATAGAACAGGTACGAATAGGTACTGCAGTATGGGCAACCGTACATTTAGGTCTGAGCAGAAAACTCAATTTCTCGGCAGCTTACTGACTTGGGCCGGAAAGAGAAAATTAGGGCAACAAGCCCTAATTTGTGAAAAAGCCAATTTGGCATTTTTCCTATGTAAAAGGAATTATCTTTTGTAATTGTGGAATTTTGGAAAAATCTCAGTCATCTCATTTATGAGATGAATTACTAATGCTTTTGGGGTTTTTGTCCTTTAAAGGTTTCCTCAGTGAAAAATCTTGTGTTCAATGTGTTGATGTTGTTTACTGCACTTGTCATTTGTTTATGGTAGTCTGAAAATTTTAAAAGTATTCATGCTAATGCTAAAAATTCAACACTTGTGACCTGGAATCCATGTTTCTTGACAAGTGAAGCACAATTTTTCCTTCTCAAATCCTTCCTCGTGTCGTCATCCACAAAGTTTTCTTTGGCCATTCCTGTTGAAAAGGTTTCTTGTCCTTGTTTGAAAAAGCCAATTTGGCATTTTTCCTATGTAAAAGGAATTATCTTTTGTAATTGTGGAATTTTGGAAAAATCTCAGTCATCTTATTTATGAGATGAATTACTAATGCTTTTGGGGTTTTTGTCCTCTAAAGGTTTCCTCAGTGAAAAATCTTGTGTTCAATGTGTTGATGTGATTGATGTTGTTTACTGCACTTGTCATTTGTTTATGGTAGTCTGAAAATTTTAAAAGTATTCATGCTAATGCTAAAAATTCAACACTTGTGACCTGGAATCCATGTTTCTTGACAAGTGAAGCACAATTTTTCCTTCTCAAATCCTTCCTCGTGTCGTCGTCCACAAAGTTTTCTTTGGCCATTCCTGTTGAAAAGGTTTCTTGTCCTTGTTTTTCATTGGGATATTTGTTTTAGTCGAAAACCTGTTCTTAGGGACTAAATCTTGTAGATCTCGGGTTCTGTCGATTGCATCCTGTAGAGTGGATGGCTTGTAGCCTTTCACCCACCCACGTAACTTGTAATGTTACAATATTGATACATAGGGAATTGATTGAGGACATTTAATACCGGGAGCATATTAGAGCAATTATTCAGTATTATTAAGTCATCGGTATAGTAAAGAAGACCATAAGAGTTAATATCATAAAGCATGTGGAATATGCAGGCAATGTTATTGGAACCGGACCGGTCATTGAACCGGCGAAGCCCAAAATGTGAACCTGACCGGAAACCGAACCGGAACCGGCAAAAAACCGGGTAACAAACCGGCTGACTAAAAACTACATAAAATATTCATATTTTGTAAAAAACATATATATTCATGTCCATACATATGAATCCAAACCATTAATATAGAAATATGCAAAGTTTATCATATATATAGCAAATATGGGTTCAAATATCCAAAATAGCACTTAGTGCAATACATCTCTGAGGTTTTGAACCAAGGTACATTAACAAAGGGGCTCCAAAGTACATCAGCAAAGTTCTATTTTCTGGTTTTAAAAAAAAAAAATTGAGTTTCATGAGTCCCCTATCCAGATCGACCGGTTTTGGTCGGTTCTGGCCGGTTCCCTACCCGGTTTGGAAAAAAATCCGGTTTTATAATTTATTTTTGCTGACCAGACCGACCAACACTGTAAACCGGTCAGACCGACCAGTTTTGCCAGTTCCGGTCCGGTTCCGATAACACTGTATGCAGGCCTTATTTCTTCCGTCTTAAAGTCAATGAGCAATTAGAATTGCATGCATGCAAAAGGTAAAGTGCAAACCCTAAAAGTACATACTAAAGCTATATAAGAAGGGTAGTTGAACCAAAAATATCATCTATGATTATTATTATTGAGTTTGGTTTCTAGAGCAGTAGTAGCAGGTGCCGTGACAACAAGTTGGGGTTGGAGACGAAGGTCTTCAGCTAGCAAGGGGTTTCGGCAGCGGAATCTATTTGCCCTAATCGCTTCGGGATAGATCATCTAGATCTATCATCGGTATTCATCATCTTCTTATTCTTGGTTTGGTCATTCATAGCTAGAAATCCCAAATCCATTCGCTAGCCTTCAGGAATCCAGTAAAGTTTCTGCATGCTACCTCCATTCTTATCAGTAGGGTTACATCNTTGGTTTGGTCATTCATAGCTAGAAATCCCAAATCCATTCGCTAGCCTTCAGGAATCCAGTAAAGTTTCTGCATGCTACCTCCATTCTTATCAGTAGGGTTACATTAGCATGAGCTCATTCAGACCCTCCACCAGCAAAAGTGCGAGGGAGAAGGACTTCACCCCTTCTGGAGCAGATCAATTCGCTAGGGTAGGAAAGAGGGTCAGAACTTCTGCATGTGGCTCCTTATTTCTCCAGGGGACTCACCCCATCATCTCCAGCAAGTTTAAACAGCGACATACACTTCCTCCCTCAAAAACGTCAAGATCCGCAGAAGGAGGGCACTCTTTTAGTTGGGGCGTCAATTGCTGGAGAGGAGCACTATCTTCTTATCTTTCTGGCATAACCTGCATGCATCTCATCTATTGATAGACTATCAACATTATTATCAGTGGTATGTGTATCTCTTCTCACTAAAAGTCTTTACGCCATTATCTCTCCAGATCAACTATTTTGTAGGGCTGTTTGGCATGACTCTTTTTGCATGCACATTTTATTTATCTTTCTAGCATAATTTGAGTATCTGAACAACAAACATATTACCAAAGTACAATAGAATATCAGTTGGGATATTACAGTGGTATCAAAGCATGTTCCTGGCCAGCTGTGGGTTTGAACATGAAGACAATGAGAAGGATCTTGACTAGAAATTTGCAGAGGTTAGCAACCCTGCAACACTTGCCTCGATATCAGGAATATGTAGCCTTGGGTGATGAGGTATGTGCAACATTGTCCTTTCAAGATTATTACACCATCAAGTTCGGGAGCAAACCCAAGGATTTGGATAAGGATTTCCTTAAAAGCATAGTCGGAGGACTAGAGAAGGATGAGCCCGAAGTATAGGTTGATGGTGAGTTTGATTTGGAGTTAACAATACACGATGAGGATGTGCATGAGGAGATATCATTAGAGCCATCTTGTGAGTTTAGCGACTCCATATTACAACGAGATGTGAAAGTCAGATTGTGGACAAACCGTGTGATGAGTTGGAGTTGGTACACTCTTCATCACCTACAACAGGAGTCCAGATAGTTATGACAGGCGAGATACATGAGGTGCAAGGAAATGAGCACAACAGTCGAGACAATGGGTAGTCGCATATGAAGGTTAGGGAGAGTTTATACAGGCATGAGATAGAGCCCCCAGATGATAGTCACCGAAAGAAGATTGAACATGTTAAAGAAAGCATTCTAGCAATGAAAGAGAGGACCAAGATACTCCGGAACACCATATTACAACGAGATGTTGAGCTTACATTTCTCCGAGTTGTATGTACCGAGTCAACGATCAGGCTTTCTAGTATTGAAGAGCAGTTAGAATCCTTGATGGGGCAACAGAAGAAACATACTATTGCATTTCAAAGTAGTCCTCTTAAGGAGTACATAGACAAGGCTTGCAGTAGCTTGAGTCCACATTTGCATAATAGAGGATGGTTTTTACAAGTTGGCCAAGATCGAGAAATTGGGCAGCAATATATGAGCATTCTAGTTGAAATTAGAAGGGCAGAATGTTAGCTTGGTAGGATTATTCCTTGTGATGGTGCTTATGGACAAGGTCCTTTTTGGGGGTTGGATGGGAGAGAGATTAAGAGTTGGTGTCCTATTGAGTGGGCAATTCTTAGGAAGACATTCCTAGCCAACGATATAGTCCCACAAGAGCCTTGGGATATTTGGGATGAAAGATGCACAAGTTTGCATTGGGATCCAGGTGGGAGACCTTATGAGGGATGGATACAGTGCTTACTGATGGTGGTACTTGGGAGTCTAAAGGATGCTCCTTGTGTCGATACGACGCAGGGTAGCAGTGGATTCATTTTGACGTCTGCAATTCTTAGATTGATTTGGGACCCTGGGATTACAGTGACTGGCAGTTTAGTGATTGGTAGAGGATGCTTTCAGGAGGTCTCTTGTTGTAATATCCCAAATCCTGATATTTTCTATTTCTAAGCAAAAAGGCCTATACAACTGGGCATGCAAACTGCCATGCAAAAATCCCTATTTTATAGGAAAAATTAGGGTTAGGGTTTGTGAGATAGAATGAACACTTACCACTGATAAGCCGGCTGGACTGCTCCGGAGAAAGTATGCAAGCACTGAGAACTGGATCGGAGCTGAATTGATCTCCTCTGCTTATGGTGAACCCCCAACAGCAAGACGCCCAGTCAGAAAAGGATGACGCCCTCAGGGAAGGAGGTGCCCGATGGAGCTGCGGATTTACGGTGCTGATAGCCTTTCCGTGCCGGAGAGAATGCCTGATACAAGAGTGATTTCTGAGTCCTCTAGGCAGGATATCGACTTGCCTCTGAGAGACAGCTGCTCACGCCCCCTGAATTCCGAAACTGCTGATAACTGTTCCGGATAAGCATGGATGGATCTGATAATCACCAGGTACCGGAGTATGATGTTGATGATGAGAATGGTGCCTGAGTTTCGGAAGGAAACTGAGATCTGAAGGCCGCACAACTGATTAGGGCTTTCCGGCTGAAACCCCCCCCCTTTACGGCTGCACACGTGTCCCTACAACGATCTATACCATATGCTAGATAACTGATGAATGAATGGAGAACAAGTGGTGAACCAGTATGGGTTACCCTGAATAAGACTAGGGCAGATGTCTCACTGCCGAAATCCTGTTAGCTGAAGACTCCGTCTCCAACCCCAACTGCTGTGCTGCTATCCAAGAGCTCCCAAATTAATCATAATCAAAAGGTGAAGTCTCCTCTCGCTTTATCCTCTATTTATAAAGTTCAACTGCGCAAAACCTAATCTTTGACCTAATTAGGTCACTTTATCTTCTAATTTGCCGTTGACTTGCATGCATGCGGATGGAGACTTAAAGAGTGCATGCATCATTAAATAATGCTTGGATGGCATGCACGAAGGTGGCCTTTGGCCCTGGTGGCCCTTCTTGACCAAATCATGATGCCCTAGATCTTCTATGGATGGCATCAGTCCTCAGCTGATTCCCTAGCTGTCAGTAACCGCTCGAACCCACAGGAATCACATAGGTTAGCGGTTGTGGGCCTCAAGGCCTAATTGGAAGAGGACATTACAGTCCTCCCCGCTCGAGATTGCTTGTCCTCAAGCAACTTCAAACTGGGATGCTGCAATACCTGTTCACCTTCCCAGGTGGCATCCTCTGGCGGTAGTTCTTTCCATTGAACTAAGTATTCCCTGGTTACTCTGTTCCTGAGCTTCCTCTCTCTAGTCTGTATGATTCGTTCGGGAATCAGTATCAACAGTCCTTCATCATCTAAAGGGGGCAATTCGGTGGATGGAGCAATGTGTTTCCCAAGGGTCTTCTTCAGACTAGATACATGGAACACATTGTGAATTTTGCTTTCCTGGGGAAGTTCTAGTTCATATGCCACCTCTCCCACCTTCCGAATTATTTTGTAGGGTCCATAGAAGCGGGGTTTTAACTTCTCTGCTCCTTTCTTTTTAAGTGAAGATTGTTTGTAAGGCTGGAGCCTTAAGTAAACTAAATCCCCTACCTCAACGCTCCGCTCAATCCTGTGTTTGTCGGCATACATCTTCTGTTGATTCTGGGTTGTTTGTAAATTCTCTTTCAATACTTTCAGGATGTCCTGACTGTCCTGTATCCAATCCTTAGCCTTAGGAGCCCTACTGTCTCCAAATGCCAAATCTGCATAGTCCAAGGCCTCATAACCATATAATGCCTTAAAAGGGGTCATCCTAATAGACATGTGATAAAGTAGTGTTGTAGCAATACTCCCCTAGGTGTAGCCATTTGATCCAGGTTCGCTGCTGCCCTGCTACATAGTTTCTTAGATATCCTTCGATCCACTTGTTGACTATTTCTGTTTTCCCGTCACTCTGGGGGTGANTAGCCATTTGATCCAGGTTCGCTGCTGCCCTGCTACATAGTTTCTTAGATATCCTTCGATCCACTTGTTGACTATTTCTGTTTTCCCGTCACTCTGGGGTTGATAACTCGTACTAGTAGCTAGTTCGGTCGCCACCAATCTGAACAGTTCCTGCCAGAAGGCACCCGTGAATCTGCTATCCCAATCACTGACAATGGTCTTAGGTAACCCGTGTAACCTGAAGACCTCCCTGAAGAATAACTCAGCTACTTGAGCTGCCGAGTAGTCTGATGATATCGAGAAGAAATGTGCAAACTTGGTCAGTCTGTCACCTACTACATATAAACAATCTCGCCCTTGTACCTTGGGCAAGCCTGTAATAAAGTCCAAGGAGATGCTTTCCCACTTCTGTTTTGGAATCAGTAGTGGCTGGAGTAACCCTTCTGGATGGGGGTTCNTCTCGCCCTTGTACCTTGGGCAAGCCTGTAATAAAGTCCAAGGAGATGCTTTCCCACTTCTGTTTTGGAATCAGTAGTGGCTGGAGTAACCCTTCTGGATGGGTGTTCTCAATCTTATTCTGTTGACAGATGCTACATTCCCGGACATGCTGCATAATCTCCCCCTTGAGGCCCTTCCATGAGAACCTCTCTCTGATCTGCCTGTAGGTCTTTAAGAAACCTTGATGCCCTGATAAAGGAGAATCGTGGGCTGCCTGAATGATCTTTTTCCTCAATGTGGATTCTGGAACGATGTATATTCTGTCTTTGTAATAGATGATGTCATCCACAATTCTGTACCTGTCATCCTGAATTTGCTCGTCCAATAATTCACAAGTGAATTTATTTTTGGAGTATTCCACTAAGAGAAGTGCCCTCCAATCCGTGGATATACTGTTGAGAGATAATGGGGCTGGACGCCTGGATAATGCATCAGCTACTACATTAGTCTTACCTTTCACATACTCGATCTCGAAATCATAGGCTTGTACCTTGCTGACCCATTTCTGCTGTCACTCATTCAGTTCCTTCTGCTCCAGGAAATATTTGAGGCTGTTATGATCAGTTTTGATTTTGAACTTACTGCCCACCAGGTATTGTCTGAATTTTGTGAGAGCATGCAAGATGGCCAGCATCTCCTTGTCATATATGGAATAATGGTGCTCGTAGTTCTTCAGTTTACGACTCTCAAATGCAATAGGGTGATGATTCTGCATCAACACTGCTCCTAACCCTTCCCCTGAGGCATCACATTCTACCACAAAAGGTTGTGAGAAGTTTGGTAATGCTAGAATTGGACAAGAACTCATAATAACCTTCATCTCCTCGAAAGTTTTCTGTGCTAAGTCTGTCCAAGTGAACGCTCCTTTCTTGGTGAGATCTGTGAGGGGTGCTGCAAATTGGGAGAATCCCTTAACGTACTGACGGTAATAAGTACATAGACCTAGGAACCCTCTCAACTCTGTAACTGTTTTTGGCGCAGGCCAATCTCTGATAGCTCGGATTTTCTCCATGTCAACCTGTACTCCTTCTGCATTGATTACGTGTTCTAAGTACAACATTTCCTTCATGCCAAACTCACACTTGGACATTTTTGCATATAGCGAATGCTCTTCTAAAATATTCAATGTTTCGTCCAGGTGTTTCAGATGTTCTTCCCAGGTTTTGCTGTAAATCAGGATGTCATCAAAGAATACAAGCAAAAATTTACGTAGCTATGCTTGGAAGGTGTGGTTCATGCATGACTGGAAAGTGGCCGGAGCATTGGTAAGTTCGAAGGGTATGACCAAAAACTCATAGTGACCATAATGACAACGGAAAGCTGTTTTGGAGATGTCCTGGTCCCTTACCCTGATCTGATGGTACCCCGAGCGAAGATCGATCTTGGAGAAGTATTGAGCTCCCCGAAGCTCATCCATGAGTTTGTCAATTCTGGGAATTAGATACCTGTTCTTAATGGTCTTTTTGTTAAGTGCTCGATAATCGATGCACATTCGCAGTGTACCATTCTTCTTCTTGACTAGTACCACTGAGGATGCAAAGGGGCTAGAACTGGGCCGAATATATCCAAGCTCCAGTAATTCTTTGATGGTTTTCTCAATCTCATCCTTGTACCTTTTGGGATGCCGGTAAGGAGTGGTGATGACTACTTGTGTTCCCTCCTCTAGCTCGATGATGTGTTCAAAACCTCGGTCTGGTGGTCTACCTGATGGAAGGTCTTGAAAAACCTTTTCGTGTTTCCATAACAAGGCTTGAATGTCACTTGGGTGTTGTGTGCTAGTCTCTGGGGGTTTCCTGAAGGTGACCAAACATTCTGCAGCCCATTCTATATCATCCTGTCAGAGCACTGCCTCCATTCTTTGTGATGAGACCGGTTTTGGGGGATAAGTGCTCATGCCCCTCAAAACTACCCTTTTGCCATCTGGCCCCTGGAACTCCATTTCCATTGCCCTGTAGTCTGTAGTGTATTTTCCTATAGAATAAAGCCACTGAACACCCAATACCACATGAGTATCTGCTACATCCACTACATAGAAAGAGTCTGTCATCTGATAGTTACCTAAGGCAACATTCAGTTTTGGGATCCAGTAGTTGCACTCCATGCTGGAGTTCCCGACTACTGCTACAGTGAATCCCTCGAACTTCTCGGTCTGAATACCTCTCTTGGCTACCCAAGCGGAGTCAATGAAATTGTGGGTGGCTCCCCCATCAATCAATACTCCTACTCTGTGACCCTGTACTTCTCCCCTGACCCTGAGAGTATGGAATCTTGGTACTCCAGATAATGTAGCAATGACTCCCTCTGGTGTATCACCCTGGTGTGAATCCTCTTCTGTGGCCTCCTGCTCATCATCGTCGTCATTACTGTCTGAATACACCTCAATGTAGTGGGCCTTCGCCTTCCCTACACACCTGTGTCCTGGTACCCATGGTTCCTGACAGGTGAAGCATAGCTTCTTCCTTCTCAAGTCTTTCCTAGTGTTCTCATCTAACCAAGTTTTCTTGGGCACATCCTACTGGAAAGGTTTCCTGTCCTTGTCCCTAACAGGAAAATTGGTTTTCAGAGGAAATTTATTTTTGGGCACTGAATCCTGAAGATCCCTTGCCCTGCTAATAGCATCCTGCAGAGTGAGGGGTTTATAGGCTTTCACCCATCCCCGTAGTGGCTCTATGAGGGCCTCAGTGAATAAGATAGTCAATCTGCTCTCTGACACATCTGTTACCATAACGGCTAGCCTCTGAAATTCTGAAATGAAAGCTTCTGCACTACCAGTCTGCTTGAGTTGAGCCAACTCCCTGAAATGGATCTCTGGATCTTTCTTGTCAAACCTCTCTATGAGTTTCTGAGTGAACTCACCCTAAGAATGTATGGTGTTGTGACCCAATGTCACCAATCCGTGGTACCACCATTCGTGAGCTTCTCCGTCCAGGTGAAGTGTAGCCAACTTAATGGTGTCTGTCTCTGTCATGGGGTTGAGTTGGAAATATGTATCCAACTTTTGGACCCATGTTCTCGTTGATCCTCCGCGAGTCCCATCAAAGTTTGGGATGGTTAACCTGCCCAAGGTCTTCTGCAGCTCATAGTTGTGATTGAAACCCTTGTTGAAATTCCTGGGCCTGTTCCTACTCTTCATGTTGCAGAAATATGAGAAAGACATGGCAGCATGAAGCTCATCCCCTAAGTCTCTGTACTCCTGTAAATAAGCCCCAAAAGGCTCGCTAGGTTCTACCTGCATGACCGGGCCCCCCACTGTATCTGCCAAGAAGTGAGGCATGGTAGGCTTGATAGTAGGTCTGCTGTATATGTGCGGAGTGTTCTGGATGATTGTGTACACCATCTTTCCACTGCTGCTTGAAGATCCCCGATCTACCGGTGAGGGAGGTGTACTGTTGATACCGGTTTCCGGTTTCACTGATAGTCTGTTGATTGCATTGAGGACTTCTTTTTGTCCTTTGGCTTAGTCTTGCAATGCAGAGACCAAGTTGCGAAACTCCATCCGAACCTCCTCTTCTCCCGTTCCTTTTCCCCTATCTGAATGTATACCTGTTTGTTCCATGTCTGAATTGGTATCTTCTAGTTGGATATCTTCAAATTCTTCTGTGTATCTACTCTTCCTCCTCCTATAGGTTACAAAAGGATCTCCTTCTGTATTCATCTACTTTTCATCTCTTAAGCCCACAGCTGGCCAAGAAAACAGCTCTGATACCACTGTAATATCCCAAATCCCGATATTTTCTATTTCTAAGCAAAAAGGCTGATACAACTGGGCATGCAAACTGCCATGCAAAAATCCCTATTTTATAGGAAAAATTAGGGTTAGGGTTTGTGAGATAGAATGAACACTTACCACTTATAAGCCGGCTGGACTGCTCCAGAGAAAGTATGCAAGCACTGAGAACTGGATCGGAGATGAACTGATCTCCTCTGCTTACGGTGAACCCCCAGCAGCAAGACGCCCAGTCAGAAAAGGATGACGCCCTCAAGGAAGGAGGTGCCCGATGGAGCTGCGGATTTACGGGGCTGATAGCCTTTCCGTGCCGGAGAGAATGCCTGATACAAGAGTGATTTCTGAGTCCTCTAGGCAGGATAGCGACTTGCCTCTGAGAGACAGCTGCTCACGCCCCCGGAATTCCGAAACTGCTGATAATTGTTCCGGATGAGCACGGATGGATCTGATAATCACCGGGTACCGGAGTATGATGTTGATGATGAGAATGGTGCCCGAGTTTCGGAAGGAAACTGAGATCTGAAGGCCCCACAACTGATTAGGGCTTTCCGGCTGAACCCCCCCCCCTTNGGGTACCGGAGTATGATGTTGATGATGAGAATGGTGCCCGAGTTTCGGAAGGAAACTGAGATCTGAAGGCCCCACAACTGATTAGGGCTTTCCGGCTGAACCCCCCCCCTTACGGCTGCACACGTGTCCCTGCAACGATCTATACCATATGCTAGATAACTGATGAATGAATGGAGAACAAGTGGTGAACCAGTATGGCTTACCCTGAATAAGACTAGGGCAGATGTCTCATTGTCGAAATCCTGTTAGTTGAAGACTCTGTCTCCAACCCCAACTGCTGTGCCGCACGCTGTGCTGCTATCCAAGAGCTCCCAAAATAATCATAATCAAAAAGTGAAGTCTCCTCTCGCTTTATCCTTTATTTATAAAGTTCAACTGCGCAAAACCTAATCTTTGACCTAATTAGGTCACTTTATCTTCTAATTTGCCGTTGACTTGGATGCATGCGGATGGAGACTTAAAGAGTGCATGCATCATTAAATAATGCTTGGATGGCATGCACGAAGGTGGCCTTTGGCCCTGGTGGCCCTTCTTGACCAAATGATGATGCCCTAGATGTTCTATGGATGGCATCAGTCCTCAGCTGATTCCCTAGCTGTCAGTAACCGCTCGAACCCACAGGAATCACATAGGTTAGCGGTTTTGGGCCTCAAGGCCTAATTGGAAGAGGACATTACACTTGTGATGGTACCTCGTTTACACCATGGTTAGTTACTCTACTGATAGGAGGCTTCCATGGGATATCTTGTGAGGGTACCGTGCAGTACAGTGCTTTTAGCAGAGTGTGGTACAGATTTCCTAGGGTAATTTGGGACCCTGGGATCATCCTCGGATTTAGTTGGTTCAGTTTGATTGATTGTGGAGTTGCGTTGTTATTGCTTGAGTACAAGCAATCTTTGGCGAGGGAGGATTGTAATGTTCCATTATTGATACATAGGGAATTGACTGAGGACATTTAATACCAGGAGCATATTAGAACAATTATTCAATATTATTAGGTCATCAGTATAGTAAAGAAGGCCATAAGAGTTAATATCGTAAAGCATGTGGAACATGTAGGCCTTATTTCTCCAGTCTTAAAGTCAACGAGCAATTAGAATTGCATGCATGCAAAAAGTAAAGTGCAAACCCTAAAAGTGACATGCAAACCGTAAAAGTACATACTAAAGCTATATAAGAAGGGTAGTTGAACCAAACATATCATCTATGATTATTATTATTGAGTTTGGTTTCTAGAGCAGCAGCACTAGGTGCCGCAACAAGTTGGGGTTGGAGATGAAGGTCTTCAGCTAGCAAGGGGTTTTAGCAGCGAAATTTATCTGCCCTAATCGCTTTGGGATAGATCATACAGATCTATCATCGATATTCATCATCTTCTTAATCTTGGTTCGGTCATTCAACCATCAGAGAGAGAGTTTATCGCAGGTGCACCTTTCGCTGCTGGGGATATAGTTGGAAATCCCAGATCCATTCGCTAGCCTCCAGGAATCTAATAAAGTTTCTGCATGCTACCTCCATTGTTATTAGCATGGCTACATCAGCACATTGAGTGATTATTATTCAGTTTCGTGCTCATTTAGAGCCTCCACCAGCAAAAGCGTGAAGGAGAAGGACGTCACCCCTTCTGGAGCTGATCAATTCTCTAGGGTAGTGTTATCACACAACTTGTAGTTTGAGGAGATGGACGACTAAAGAGGTGATCTGAGAAGTGCAACGGTTCCCAATGCAAGCTGGGAGTCACGTCAGCCGAGGCACTCTTCACTTTAGATCTAGTTAAGACAAGATGAAAGGGGGAGATCCTATAGCCAATCAAAGATGATTAGCCAAAGCAAAGGTTCATAGGGGAGTGTGTAAATTGAGTTACGAAAACCAATGCAAGCTTAGGTGAGCTCAAGGGTTTAAGTGTGGTTGAAGAGGCTTAAGATATAAGGAATGTTTCAACCAAGGAATGAGTTAGGCCACCTAAGAGGACCAAAGAGAGATCTAACACCATGAAATACACAAGTAGGGCCCACTTTCTTAAAATAGGGAAATGATTTAAATGGGCCCCACAAGGTCAAACTAGGGGTGATATGGTGCTAAGGAGTGTTTGATGATGTGGATCTATGGATCCAAGGTAAATTAGACACACCCACATATGGGATCTTAGCATATGACAATCCCCAAGGAGTGCGAATTGACCCAAGGAGACTAGTGCCTTTAGATGGAAGGGCAAATGGAGTCCAAATTATGCCAAATTGTAGATCGGGGTAGTTAAGGCAATTATCAAGGTGGGTTTTAAGTGGCATGCCCTAAGGTAGGCTGGATCTCCATAGATCTAAGCTTGAAAATGCATCACCCAATGACCCAAGTGGGGCACAACCCTCAAAATGAGGAATGCGGCCCACAAGGTAGAAATCAAAGGAGTGAAGCACTAGGGGTAGGTTATAAAATGAGAGGAGTGCAAATTAAGCGGGATCTCACCTACCCAAATGAGAGAACTAGCAAAACTTACCCAACCAAGGAGTGCGACCTCACCCAAGGAAGGCTAAGTGCTTTGGAAAATGTGTCAAATGAAGCTCGATTGCCACCAAACTGTAGATCCAAATTGTCGTGGATGCTATAGAGGTGGGTTCTTTTTATTATTCCCAAAGACAAGCTAGATCCAAGTAGATTTTAAAAAAAGTGAAAAATGAGGGTTTTAATTAATGAGGGTTTTGAGGTCTAAGAGAATAGATGAATAGGATAGAAGAATTTCATATCTCATGGAAGATGAAAATGGAAGAGGCTTGTGACGAGGATTACTTCCCACAAAGATCAAATGCCAAACTTTGATAAGCCTTTCTTGCCAACGTTTTGCCTCCTTCAACCGAATCGATTTTCCTATTCCTGTCAATCAAGGACACAAAGATTAATCAATCAATCAAGAATGGAAAGAGATGCATACAAAGAGATGAGAAACATGAATTGTTGGTACAAAAGACAAAACAACTCCCTGTCACCCAAAACGTCCTCTTGAAGCTTGAAGGTTAGGCCTCCCCACCAATTCGCACCCCTCCAAAACGTCTTCTTTGCCTGCAAAACAATGTTAGTTAAAGATAAAATCGAGATGGCCACCAATGTCTGTCAGTGCAGAGGAAGAAGCATTTACAATCGCCACAAGCATTCCAATTCCAAGATCCAAGATGCCCAAGAAAGTATTTTATTACAATGGCCCTGAGCCAAAAATCTCTAGATCTCTCCTCCCTTTTACAATGAGAAGCTCTCTCCTTTAGATAGGAATGAGAGATAACAAAAGCCTAACCACCTTTCAAATGGATAGCTAAGATTAAAAGATCAAAATGTTCTAATCAACAGTTGAGATGAGCTCAACATAAAGTACTAGGATCAATACAATAATATAATATATCAATGGACTAAATCACCCTAGGAGAGCGGATCCCACTCAATAAAAATGAATAAAGCTCATGGTGGGTCCAGAGGGTATTAACTAACACCCCTAGTGTGTCCCCATGGCACAATAAAAATAAATATAATTTTTTAATGCAAAATAGTGCCTCTTTGAGGAAATCGTGAGCCTCCAAAAGCTCCAGAAAATAATAAAATATGCCGGAGAGATGGATGTGGGTCCATCCAAGTGCTGAAACTGCTGAAGGAGTGGAAGACATCACCCTCATCATCAAAACTCATCCCATGCCATTTCCTTGCCTCAGTATCCCAAATCGAATTCTCCAGTACCCATTTTTATTATTTTTAATCTGCCTCGGGAACCGTGATATGGTCCAAACTGCCTCCTGGAGTTCCATCGTTGTCAAACTGAGCCTGCCAGGCTCTCTGGTAGGGGGGTATTATAGTAAAAACAAGTGGCTGGACCACCCCCTCCTCATACAGCGCCGTAGGTGAACCAATCAAATCACCCCTCTGCTTTGACAGGCCACTCAACATGGTAAAACTGCACCAGAATGGTATATTGAGACAAATCATCACTGTAACTGCTCGGAACTGAAAATAAACTGTCTCATTGGATTCAGGGAGCCCAAATCCATATAAGGTGCACGCTCATACACCTTACAGATCTCTGCATGATCAGGTACAATATCCAATACGCCCAGACAGATAGAATAATAATCTGTACCTGATCAAATAATCAACAAAATAACCCAGGCTAACATCAATCTGCTGCAAGTGTTTAGAGGTTAAGACATGCTCTACAAATCATTCAAATAACAATTATAACAAATAGAAATCATTTCACTGGCTGTGAATGCTTTCAGACTAGAAGAGAAGCTCTATGGTTAAGCCAGCTACAACTCCTGGAAGGCCAGGTTAACAACCATTCTAGAAGAGAATAACTTGGATGACATTGTTTTAAATGTCATTGAAGAGCCAACATCCAATGCTGGCAGACTTGCCTACAAGAAGAACCAAGGTAAGGCTAGAAGGATCATTTATGATTCTGTCAAAGAGACAGTGATGTCCAACATCACAGCTTTGAAGACTGCTAAAGAATGCTTTGATGCTTTGGCCAACCTATATGAAAAGAAGGATCCCAGTTAGAAGAGAGTCTTGAAGAAGAGGCTATGAACTTTGAAGCTGAACAAGGATGAAAGTGTCGGTTCTTTCTTCACAAAGATTGCACACCTAAGAGNAAAGAAGGATCCCAGTTAGAAGAGAGTCTTGAAGAAGAGGCTATGAACTTTGAAGCTGAACAAGGATGAAAGTGTCGGTTCTTTCTTCACAAAGATTGCACAGCTAAGAGACCAACTCATTGCTATTGGTATTACAGTTGATGATGATGACCTCGTGCAAATTGTGGTTGATGGTCTCCCAAGCTGTTGGGAAACCTTCATGGCATCTGTCAGTGGACGTGAGAATCAGCCAACCTTTGAAAGGCTTTGGTATGATTGCATAGAAGAAGAGGGAAGGACCTCAAGTAAGGTAACCAAGGAAGACAACCTTGCACTTGCAACAAAGACAAAGAAGTTCAAGAAGCCTTTTCCTCAACAAAAGAAGGGAAAGAAACCTCAAGGTAGGTTCTTTGACATGTCAAAAGTGCAATGCTATAATTGCCACAAGTTTGGATATTTTGCTAAAGACTGCAGATAGAACAAGAAGAAACCCAAGCGAAGGTTTCAAGCCTCTAACTGCAGAAGCAGATGAAGAAGAAGAAAAACCAAAGAAGAAGAAGAAAACCAAGGATAACAAGGATGAAGAGCCTCAAAGAGAGCACTACTTGATTTCTGCTCTTACTGGTTCTCTCATAGATTGTGCCACTTCTTGGTTGGTGGATAGTGGTGCCTCCAGGCACATGACAGGTAACCGTGGAGCTCTCACCGGTTACAAAAAGAAGAAGTTCACCACGCAGGTGGAACTTGGAGATGAGTCCACTTACAAGATTGAAGGAGTTGGCTCAACTTCACTTCAACTTGACTCAGGTACGGTTCTTCATATTGATGATATTTTTTATGTTCCTGGTTTAAAGAAAAATCTTTTATCTGTTGCTGGCTTAGAGGACAAAGGCTATAGAGTCCTCTTCATGGACAAGAAAGTCTTTTTATGGGCAAAGGACACATATCTAAGCTCAACAATACAAATTGGGGTTCGAGAGGGAGGCCTTTATAAGGCTTCCGAAGATTCCACTCATGCTTTGGTACATCACACAGTTGATCCTTGTGAACTTTGGCATAGAAGGTTTGGACACCTTCACTACACAACTCTCCTAGGATTGCATAAGATGGTTACAGGTATGCCAGAAATATCTCCAAAACATGAAGAAATCTGCAAAGGATGTGCTCTAGGTAAGAACACTAAGAAATCCTTTCCCAGAAGCAAGAATAGATCTAAAGGTATTTTGGATTTGATTCATTTTGACATTTGTGGGGCTATGTCTTCACCCTCCTTGAGTGGGTGTTTATATTATGTCTTGTTTATTGGTGATCACTCTCAGAAGTCATGGATTTACTTCCTCAAGGCCAAGAGTGAAACCTTTGACATGTTCAAAGAGTTCAAGACACTGATTGAAAATCAGACTGGCAGACAGATCCGTATCTTGAGATCAGATAACGGAGGTGAGTATGAATCTAATAAGTTTGATGATTTTTGTCGGGAAGCAGGAATCAAGAAAGATATGACAGTACCTTACAACCCTCAGCAGAATGGGGTTACAGAAAGGAAGAATAGAACGATCTGTGATGTTGCTAAAGCTATGATCACTGATTTAGATCTTCCTCTATCTTTGTGGGTTGAAGCTACAGGTACCGCTGTGTGTATTCAAAACAGAAGCCCTCATGCTATTTTGGAGGAGAAGAATCTAGAAGAAGTCTTCACCAAGAAGAAACCTGCAGTTGACCACATGAGGATTTTTGGCACTCCTCTGTACGTCCATGTGCCAAAAGAAAAGAGGGCCAAGCTAGAGCCCTTCGGTAAGAAAGGTATATTTGTTGGGTATAGTGATTGCTCGAAGGCTTATTGAGTATATATACCGGGACAAAGGCACATTGAGGTTAGCAGAGATGTGATCTTCCATGAGGAAGCCGTGTTTCGTAAAACACTAGAGCTTTCACCGGAAGGTGCAGTTTCTCCACTTGAGTTTCTAGATTCAGAAATTCAGAGGGAGGAAGAGGAATTTGAGGATCAAATTCTAGATGTACTTGAGGACACTAAAAGTCCACTAGAAGAACTACTTGAAGTTCCTCCTTCCAAAAGGAGACCTACTTGGTATCGGGAGACGGTGCAAGAAGGCGAGAAGCATAAAGCTCCTCCCGGGGCTTTCAGACAAAGCATAAGACCACAGATGTACTCCGGTCTTATGAGTCAACTTATCAGTTCAAAACCTTTATCATACAAAGAAGCAACAAGTAAACAGGTATGGGTTGATGCCATGATTGAAGAGTACAAGTCAATCATGAAGAATGATGTTTGGGAAGTTGTTCCTAGACCAACAGGAAAGTCAGTAGTGACTTCCAGATGGCTTTATCAGATCAAGCATGCTGCAGATGGTAGTGTGGAAAAGTATAAAGCCAGATTCGTAGCTTGTGGCTTCACTCAGAAAAAAGACATTGACTATGATGAGACATTTGCTCCTGTTGCCAGGTATACTACCATTAGAACCATCATTTCACTTGCTATAGTATTCGGATGGAGGTTACATCAGATGGATGTAAAGACAACTTTCCTCAATGGTAAGATCGAGGAAGAAGTTTATATTGAACAACCTGAAGGCTTTGTGACCCATGGGAAGAAGACCCATGTATGTAAACTGAAGAAAGCCTTATATGGACTGAAACGGGCTCCAAGAGTCTGGTATGCCAAGATGGATGGATTTCTCCATAGCTTGAGGTTTTCCAAAAGTACAGTTGATTCTAACTTTTACTTCAAGGTTGTTCATAATCATATCTTGATACTTGTTCTGTATGTAGATGACTTGTTTCTTACAGGTGATGAACAATTGATAGATTAGTGTAAGAGAGAGATTACCTCTAAATTCAAGATGAAAGATCTTGGATTGATGCATTACTTCCTTGGCTTAGAGGTCGGGCAAAAGGCAGGCGAGATTTTCTTGACACAAGGAAAGTATGCAATGGATATCTTGCAGAGATTTGGGATGCAGGACTGCAAGTCCATGAGCGTACCAATGACTACCAACTTGACAAAGTTGCGGGACTTGGCCACCAGTTCACAGAGTGTGGACTCTACCTTGTATAGACAGCTTATTTGATCCCTGATGTATCTCTTGCATATGAGACTAGACATCTGTTAGACAGTGAATGCACTGAGTCAGTTCATGTTCGATCCGAAGCACATAAACTTGGTAGCCGCCAAACATGTACTCAAATATGTGTAAGGTACTATCACTTATGGGCTCAGGTATACTTCCAGTAGTGGAGTATTGTTATCTCGATATTCAAATTCAGCATGGGCTGGCAGTACAGTTGACCAAAAAAGTACCTCTGGTTATTGCTTCAGTATGGGATCAACAATGATCTCTTGGTCCAGTAGGAAGCAGGGTTCCATAGCTCAGAGTACAGTTGAGGTAGAGTATATTGCTGCAAGTGATGCCTGCAAGGAAGCAGTTTGGCTAAGAAAACTGGTATCTGATCTGTTTAGGGGAAAGCTTGACTCAACGATCATCCATTGCGATAATCAGAGTTACATAAAGCTTTCAGAGAACCCAGTGTTTCATGATAGATCGAAACACATTGAAATGAGGTATCATTTCATCAGAGACCTAGTGCAGAGAGGTGCTATGAAGTTGCAGTACATTCGTACGGATGAACAGATCGCAAATGTCTTAACCAAGCCTCTGTCAGCATCAAAGTCCGTGTATTTTCTTGACAAGCTTGGTATGGCAGAGAATGCCTCTCTCGCTGAGAGGGAGTGTTGATTTTTCTGAGCAGCATCGAGAGCCATTCTCTTAGGAGAATGAGGACACCTGGTCTGGGACCATGCTGTAGACTCAACCTAGTGTTGAGTGATCATTCAGTGGAATGATGATATTTAGTCCTTGACTATGATATGGACCTAGCTCTTCCCTGGGGAGACTCAAACCTGTGTTGAGTGACCATTCTGTTGAATGGTAGACATTTGGTCCGAAACCACGATGTGGACCAGTCTAGTACTGGTAGACTCAGCTTAGTTTTGAGTAGCCATTCTCTTGGAGAATGGAGGTGCTTGGTCTGTTGCCAAGTATTTGACCTAGGGTCAAATTATGTAGCCCATGGTTGAGGCACCTGGTCTGTTACTAGGAAGGCACTATAATCCCTAGACTTGGTCTAGGCATGTGTGACACTCTGACCATTGATTAATGGGCTTTGTGTTCTTCTCCAAGGCTTAGCTACCCTTGGTTAAGATACCCTAGTACCGGATCTAGGTGTCACACAGAGTGTGAAATAAAAGCATTAGTAACTCTCTTGGTTTATGATGATGTACTTACAATGGAATTAAAAGACCACAGGTAATGACCGCATGGGCACTTGAAAAAGGATAAAAGCAGAAGTAAAAAAACATAAGGACTTTTGGACCACAGGTAAAAGTAAAAAATACATAAGGACTTTGGTAAAAGTAAAAAATACATAAAGGACGTTTTGGACTACAAACAGGCTAAAGGTAAAAGTGAAAATTAGAAAAGAATAAAATAATATTATTTTGTTCTTTCTAATTTTGGTCCACTTACAGGTGACTCAAGGATATAAAAGAAGATCAATCCAATTCATTATTACACACACTTGCTCTCATAGGTAGAGCTGTTATTCTCAAGATCTCACAGGTGAAGAAGAATGTTTATGATTGTGCCTTCTAGCTAGGGCATCATCATCCTCCATTGAAGACAAACCCTAAGCTAGGGTTTCTTACCTTTCTTCTATTTTAAGGGTTTCTTCTATAACCCATCTTCAAATCGGGGCAGCCATCCTCCAGATCCAGGCAGCCATAATCCAGATTCGAGCAGCCACCTCTAGATCCAGGCAGCCATAATCCAGATTCGAGCAGCCACCTCCAGATTCGGGCAGTCCCTTTCCTTCATCGGCTGCCCTCTCTTCTTTCTTCAGGCAGGCCACAGAAGGGCATTGCCCCTCTCGCCACCCTCGGGTAGCCTGCTACAGGCTTACCCGTGAGGGTTTGGCTCTCGGCCAACCCTTGGGCAGCCAAAGGGCTGACCCGTGAGGGATGCTGTGGCCTAACAGGCCCTCTGGGCAGCCTATAGGTATACCCGTGAGGGTTCTGTGGCAGCCCGGGTCTGCACAAACCCTTAGGGAAGCCCACGGGCCAGCCCAAAAAGGGCACGGGCTAGCTGCTACCGCTTCGGGCAGCAGCATCACTATCGCACAGGACAACAGAGACAGTTAGATTGGGATAGTGGGTAGCAGAGGAAGCTGTCGGGCAGAGCTATAGGCAGTAGAATCCATATTCGGGCAGATCGAGAAGTTCGAACAGGTGTGGACAGGAAAGAGTACGGCCAAGCAGACAGTCAGGAAACCGGGCAGGTAGAGCACAGATCTGAACATTTTTGGGCAGCCTGTAATTTTTGGGCATGAGAGAGAAAAGCCTTAGTTGGGCATTTTTATGTAATTTGAAATTTTGATCTTCTGTCATTGTGGAAAACCCTGTTAGGGTTTGTGAAACTTTTTGAAAATATTTAGTCATCTCATTTACGAGATGAGTTACTAATGCTTTTTGGGGTTTTTGTCCTTTAAAGGTTTTCCCCAATGAAAAATACTTGTGTCCATTGTGTTGATGTGATGAATGTTATTTTACTGCACTTGTCATTTGTTTAAAGTTAGTCTGTAAATTTTTAAGTATTCATGCTAATGCTAAAATTCAACACTATGTCTTATGGTTCATATCAAATTAACAAGAAGTTTAGCCAAGTACCCTTGGATTGGAATTGCTAGTCAAAATCCGCATCCATTATGTGTTTCATGTGTCATTTCTCAAGAAGGCGTTCGGACAACGCTAATCAGCACAATGAAAACTCTTGGTATTGGGCAATGAAGGAAGAAAAATTTAAAAGCCAGAAGGCATTCTTGCCATTAGAGAAAAGAGACTCTATTCCGGAACCATTAAATAATATCTCATTAAATGGAAAAACTTTCTAGAAGAAGATTCATGATGGGAAACACAATTTTTATATGATACAAAAACATAATGAAAATAAACAAATATAATTTATATATTGTTAATATATAAATAAATATAAAATTAAAAAGATATCTTTTCAATGAAAAGGCACAAGGCCCTCTTCAATTGTATAATATTTATATATAGGGCCATCAATTGTTAAAACATCATTCATATTTTTATTGAACAATTTTTTCTAACATTTGACTTTTATCAAGTTTTAAGTTTTCGCTACACTCAATGGTCTATTGGGGCATCCGAAAGACGATCTTTTGGAGCAACATGATGGCTTTGCCATCGGGTGAATCTTTTTAAATAGGTCCGATCTCTCGAAGAGGCTTGATGGTCTATCAAAGCCTTTTGAAAGATGTTTTTTGAAGAGGCACAATGGTCTATTGGGGCCCTTCGAAAGATGTTCTTTTGAAGGAGCCCAATGGCTGTGACTTTTTGGTTGAGGCTTTTCTTTCAAAATAGCTCAATGGAAAAACTTTCAAAATGTGTTATGATCTTTCAAAGAAGCTTGATAGTCCATTAGGGCCTTTTAAAAGATGTTCCTTCAAAGAAAGGCCTTGATAGACCATTAGGACCCTATGAGAGATCAAACATCTTTCAAAAGATGTTCTTGATGTAAAGTCATTGGGCCTCTTCGAAAGTATGATCTTTCGGAGTGGCTCAATGGTTCATTAGGGCCATTCCAAATGTGATTTTTCAAAGAGGCCCAATTGTCTATTGGGGCCTACCGAAGGATGTTCCTTTTAAGAGACCTGATGGGTTTTACCTTTGAAGGATGTGTCATGGCAGTTTTTGGATCAGGTCCAGTGTGCTTTCCAAATAAGGGCCCATAGCCCATTGAGTTTTCCAAATAAGGGCCGATGGTGTGATGTGTATAAATTCTTTCGAATAAGTGAAGGTAAGGTCATTTGAAGGGGAAAATGCAGTAAGGTATCTAAAGGGATACAAACCAGTGGTAAAGAAGAGGGAAAAGACAAAAAAAAATACCCCAGTCCATCAATAAGGCTATAGAGGAGGCTGGATATGTGTCAAAGTGCCATATTTTTGCTGGTAGACAGGATATCTCTGCACTATCTCTGAACCCTGTTCAAGTAGAAGCACCATTATGGCAATGGGGTCTTGACTTCATAGGAGAGATTCATCCACTCTCTAGTGGTCAACATAGATGAATCCTGACGTCCACAGATTACTTTACTAAATGGGTAGAAATCATCCCCACCGAGCAAACCACTGATCAGATTGTTATTAAGTTCCTTGAAGAGAATATCCCGTTGAGGTTTGTTTGCCCACAGAAATTTGTGGTTGATGGTGGCTGCCTATGGTATAAATGATAGTCCATAATCAATTAGGAAAGGTTGTCCCAATAAAGTATACAGGGCTTCCTGCTATTATTTTATGCAGGATGACCTTGGTTATGTTAGTTAATGACCTACTTAGGAGAGGTCAGCTGTCAACCCTCATAAATGCAAGTATATATCTATTTTAATGTTTTACGGTTTTATCCTTTTTCTTATGGACATTTATTCTTTGATTTTAAGTTAAGTCTGTCATTTCATATTGAAGATGTGAATTACTTTTGTTCTTTTCATCAAATGTTCTTTGCAGGGCTGTAACATAAATTCTTAGAAATCAGTCTTTGCTCACATTTTATAGATTGGATCTACACAGTAGTATAATCATTAATCAGATTGCCATTAGTTGTTTTGTATACATTTTCAAATTTCCATTGAAATGTTGCCAACAGTAATTTGAAATTTGAATTTACTTTAATCTTATCCAGGAGATTCTAGAGTTACTAGCTGCTTGGAAATGCCACTTGGACTCAGCTTTGTGCATTTATATCTATGCTCCTTCGATCAATGGTCAGGTATTTTTTGGTGGTGAAAATCCACCTTTGATTCATCATGATAATCGTGTCAGACGCATATCATTTACCACACGCAGACCTACACTGAAGGAAGCAAAGCGGATTTACTATCAACTGACATGTGTACATACTGCTGAAAGACCAGATATCCAGTTCCCAAATGAGCTAGAAGAACCACCTTTAATAAGCTCAAAGAGAGAGAAAGAGGATCCCAAAGAGTTCAATAAAACAAAAATTAAGGCCAAGAACAAATCAGAAAAGGCAAGTGTTCCTGGAACTTGTTTCGATTTGGACCATTGGGAGAGTTCAACTATTTCTGAGACTAGTGATATCAATAACACAGCAATGGTAAATCAGTCAAGCCCTCTCCATGAGGCAGCAAGGTCTGGGAATGCAGCACGTACTTTGGAACTTCTGGAGCAGGAAAGTAACCCCTGCATCAAAGATGACAAGGGTCGAACCCCATATATATTGGCAGCTGACAAAGAAACACGGAATGTCTTTCGGCGTTTCATGGCTGCAAATCCCAATAAGTGGGATTGGCATGCAGCTAATGTACCCAGTCCTTTGACAGAAGAAATGGAGGCTTCACAAGCAGCAAAACAGGTAATATGAATTTCGCTGCTTCCATAGAGTTGAAAACAGTTCATTAAAGTCTTAAGTTTTGTTTAAATCCAAAATGCTTGAATTTTCTTTGGAAAAATGTAGTCAAATGCAACAGCAAAAAAACAATGGTAAGAATTCAACTTAGAACTTGTTATTACTATCAGCATGTTGATCTCAAGCACTTTATAAAATTGAACAACCAGTCATTTGGTTATTTGATAAACACTTCCTGGGAAAGACAGTGCTGGGGTTCATCTAGAGATTAGCATATGCCAAATCTCAATTGGCACTTGCAAACTCAGGTCTGATGAAATCAAATGGTGGTTTGTAGGCATAAGATGGGTCCTAAAGACATGGGTGAATGTACTGAACAATTGGGGCTGAGACCCTCCTACCATTTTCAGGAGCTGAAATGTGCTGTCTAACCAAATTGTTGCTAGAGTTTTATTGTGAAAAATTATTATAGTTTATATGACACATGAGAAGAAGCTTTTACTAGCAAGTGAACCAAAGTTCCACTACAGATGAATGTATTTCATTTGCCCTTCCTCTGTATGAGATAATGTTCTATTTACAGTCGAACTGACCCTGCCTCTAGTTTTTCTGAGTCACTACTTTTAGCTCTAGTTACAGTTTTGAAAGGGGGAAAATTATTTTTCCTCCAAGTTTCTCATTTAGAGTCTCCCATTAATTTCCATCAAGGTTACTAGGCTTGTTATAATAGCTAGTATTTGCATCTAATTCTTTTCTATGATTTGTCAATATGGGAAACTTGACCCAGTTTTCTTAGGATGATCCAAGTCTAGCCACACATTCATAGAACTTTTCTCTATGCATTTTTTATTTTACAGAATACGTATGCATGTAACTTCAGTAGTGTTATTCAGGAGTATTGTCAATACCTGAATTTTATTGCACAGTTTTCTGCAAACTTCAACATCTCAGGATCTCTTCCTTTAGTTGAGTATTTATCAAGAAGTGGAAAGATTCCTTTTTTATAAATTTTGCTTACACCTATATAATTTAAAACTTGATGCAATTTTTAGGGTTTGCTAGTTTCTTATGTCTTAGAAGTTTCTCATGAAAAGATACACCATTGTTGACCTTTCTGTTATAAGGTATAGTGACCTAAATTGGATTTTCTAAATTCTTGTTCTTGCTGAACATAGTTGATTGTTTTTTCTAGCTAGAATCGTCTGTAACTGTCAACTTTTGCAGGCGGAGAAAGATGCCAAACGAAAAGCTAAAGCAAAGGAGATGAAGAAGCTGCGGAAATCAAAGCAAAAAGCACAGGTTAGCCTTTCTTCTTCTTCAGCTTGTTATTTATGCACAGGGATGTTCATACAATTCTGATTTGTAGGCTATGTTGCGTGGGAGCGCCCCCCACCCCCTCGCTCTCGCTCCCGAAGCTCGCCCCCAAAACGCTCCCAGGGCACTCCTGACGCGCTCTCTTCCTTTCCTATACTAAAAGCTCCTATACTAGGTAATCATTTAATGACAATGTTATGGTAACCTCCCTTCTTTGCCAAGCTCCTATAAAAGTTTTTATGGTTGATCATTTGATGATAATGTTATAAGTTATAACTACTAGATGATTGATGTTATATGGTTTAATCCATGTATTCCATATCTAATTCAACATCCTACATGTTTTTTAGATATAAATACATCAAAATATATTAAAATTTATACTATACAGAAAACGCTCCCAAAATGGGAGCTTTTGAAAATTCGCTTGTCGCTTCGCTCCCGCTTCCCGCTCCTCGCTTCCGCTCCCCGCTTACAACAGCATAGTTTTTAGGGTTCTAAATTTCAGAAATTGATTGTTCATGGCTACAGGAATGTCATATTATTTGAAGTTTATTTTAAGTATGAATATGCATTTTCTACTTTAGTTTTACTTCTAATTTATGCACAGAGCAAGCCATAAATGGCTACAGATGCAGTATCCTCACTAGTGTTGCACATATCGGCGATATATCGACTATATCAGATATATCGCCGAGTTAAACCCCCATCCGATATATCGGATCTTAAATATCGCGAGATTTCCGATATTTTCAATGTGTCGGGATACAATGAATATATCGCGATAAATTGGAAAATATCAAACTGCAGACTAAAATTTCCAAAAACATTGCCTGGAATTGCATTTAAGTCTGCGGGTTGTCTTTTTATGAAGTTAATAAAGTAGATGATACCAGAGTAAATGAGGTCATGGATTTCAAATTTTCAATGCATTCATGTCTAGAAATTTGAACTTATTATCAATAGAATTTGCAATATCTGTTCTAGATCCTTATCCTATCTGGCCATGACCATGATCAATGTACACTATCCCATCCAACACCAAACACACCAGTTATGGAGGTGAGTCCAGATTTGATGGAAAATTTCTACAATGATATAAATTATTTGAAATTGTATTGAAAGATTCTATTAAGTCCTTCCTCCACGAGTCCACCCTCTTTGTCTACATCACCTCGTCTCCACTAAAATAAAGTGACATACATGGAAAGGGTTTCATTAAAGTCTTATGAATTTCATCTTCCTTGTGTATTTCTTACAGCATATAGTTGGTACTTTCAGTTGGCATCAAGGCAACTTGTATCCCTCATTCATGCTGTTATCTCTGAGTGCACTTGCCACTATCATCTTCGTAGACAACCAATCAGCAGGGGATTGTATCAAGTCATTTGTGCTTTCTTCCAATGCAAATTTTTTGTATCTACCTATCAGGGAAAATATTTCATAATTTTCAGTTTAGTAACGATATGTGACTACTTGGCATCTTATGCATCTCATCTATTAGTTGTATCGTCATAATTATGTAGCAATGTGTCTATTTGATGTTGTTGTTGCTTTATACGTTTAAAAATTGAAAACAATGAGTATTTTTGTACTTTTTCGAGGTCTTCCGACATTTTTCGAGATTTTTCGATATTTTCCGCTGATACCACTGAGAAGTTATATTCCAAACCCTCGCCGATACTTTCCCCGAGACGATATATGCAACACTGATCTTCACATTCCTTCTGCAACAACCCAGCCAAATGATGTAAGCACTGGATGGGCATTCCAATTCAAATATCTCTCTCTGCTTTTTTATTTTCTTTTTGGATCCCTAAAATTAATTTCTAATCATCAAGATTGCCACATAAATCACATAAAACGTAAAGCAATGTAGCCCAAATCTGTCAGAACCAGTGATTGACTGGGCTGGAGATCTAAGTTCACAGCCCCCCTTGGGATCAAGTTCTTGCCTCTCCATAATCACTCCCCCCTTTTTTTTCTTCGCTAGGTTTCCTCTTTCATCCCAACAAACCAATATACAAACCCTGGTTACCCCTCACAAGGGAAATCTGAAAACATAACAATACTATCAATACTAGCATAAACCAAGCATAACCATCACCTAGTTACTATTGACTTGATCGCTAACTCCCAAAGTCTTGGCCTAGCCATGCATTTATGGCTATGGGAGGTCTCTTGAATTTCTTCCATCTAATTAATAAATTTTAATTAATTACACATATCCAAAAGCTCTCCTTTTTTTGTAAATATCAATCTTGCACGCACATTAATTCTTCACCTTCCATCTCCCCCTTTTGTCCCCAAGGCCCAAGGGTCACATGCAAACGTCTTTTGAAGTCCAAGGTCACAACTTCTATGGCCCACAACTAAACACATGCGCATAGGAACATTGATAACGAGTGGCAAGTCAATGAAGTTACCATACAAATGTACTAGATTTTTGAAAATCTAGAATCTAGACATTACGGGGAAATGATAGGTACACAAAATCTAAATATTTGTTTATAATTTAAAATAAACATAAGAATTTTATTAATGTCCAACGAATGACCACAAAATTAGGTCAATGGGACTAAAAAGGTACAATCATTATGAGTACAATGTGGGAGTGCAAACACAACTCCTAGAAAATGTCGGAATCAAAACTACGATAAAATAAAATAAAAATCAAGAAAGATACAATCAGTAGGATTGCCTTGTAAACATGTATAAAACCATACCAATGGCACCATGATGTATAAAAGAGAGAACTAAGTTGAACAAGAGATTGATAATGTCAAGAATGCTTGAGTTTGATAGTTGACGACAAGGGGGGAAAACATGGCATTAGTTTGATGTTAGAGTCCTCTAGGATGCCTGAGGTGTCTGGCTATATGATCGTAGGGGGATGTAGGATCGAGAGATACTCCTAACATCCGAGGACAAAAAGAACAAACTCCGGATAGATCTCTTACTGCTTCGCTGGGGCTAGGAAGGAATTCGATGGGCAGGAGGCGCCCTACATCGAATCTGTCAAGAACTAGACCCTTTGATGCTCTAGGGGTGTGTGGGTTGATGTGCTTCTTGGCTCCTCCGAGCTTGTCTCAAAGAAGTCGATCGAACTCCTAGAGAGGGAGGTTGAGGGGAGACTCAAGGCCTCACAACTCTACTACCTGAAGTACTCTTAACCATAGCTCGCCGCTTGTTGCTTTGATTAGATGGATCAACATGAAAGTAAGAAGTGATCCTCCTGGTTGTCTTGAGGCGAGGTGGGGTATGTAGGAACTGAGATTTGTGGCTGAATATTTCTTTGATGAAGAGGGTTAGGCATCTTTGATCTTGATACTGGAAGAAAGTAGAGAGGGAACCCCTCTAGTCTCTATAGAGGCATCGATACCATCCTCTGATCTCATAGTAAAGGGGGCACCTAAAGATGAGGTGCATCTCTGTCTTTGGCTCTTGTAGGTGACACATCGGGTAGATCCTATTAGATCGTTGTATATGATGGTTAGTCTCCACCCGAAGCCAATGCGATCCAACCCGAAGTTGTCCCAAAGGAATCCTGGGTGCTTGCATTCAATGCTTGCGTGTGTATGGGTGGCGTACGATGAGGCCGTCCTGTATCTCTAAGAAGTGCTCAAAGTAGAAGGACAACTTCGAGCCTAGGCTCACGGAGGTAATTCCAAGTGACCTGGATGTGCAATCTGTAGATATCCTCTCTGATGGACGGATTTAGTACTTGTCTAGGCGACAAGATATGGCTCGGCGCATCAGGGGAGAATCTGAATGGGGGAAGGCACTTTGGGGAGATGGTCACTAACTGGAGAAGCTGAGATGCTTCTGAGTACCAACCACGAGATCGACCAATGGGGTAAGCCGAGGCGATGGCCTCCGAGGAACAAAGTGCAAGGTAGGGGTACCCCTCCCAGGGGCTGAATCTATGAACGATCTGACTTTGTGAAGGATAGAGACCAGGAGAAATATGACCTCGAGTCGAAAGGGGTGTGCTGCCTACCTATTTCGACTAGGTGGCAATGTCATGTACATTAAAGATGTATATTATTGTACAATTTGTACCATGGAAAAATCTAGGGATTTTTCACTCTGCAGGGCAATTTTCCCCTTGGTAAACGAAATGTCCACTTCCCTGCGTGGGAAAATTAATGTAATTCTATGTACTAGTGTGGGTCAATGATAGATGGGGTGATAGAAGGGATAGCTATTTCTTGTTGGCAGCCTTGCATACTAGCCACAAGCAAGAGAATGAAATCATGGAAGAATTTAATAAAATGTTTAATGACTTAGTAAAACGTCTCCCTGTAGACATCAAGCCCCAAGAAGCATCTCTCTTGATTTATTACATCCAAGCATTTGAAGGAGAAACGAAATATCAGATAAGGGATAAGGAACCTACAAATCTTGAGGATGCACAAGAAAAAGCCATCAAGATAAATAAGGACATGCAAGCTGCTAGTAAATTTAATATTCCTGGGTTTTAAAGGGGTAGTTCTTCAAAACCTAATGAAGTAAAAAAAATTAAGTTTGAAAACTAGGAACCTCAAGGTGACTCCATAGATAAGCTCACCCAATTGATTAAACAAATGGGAGTTAATCATGCTAATCAATTGGCTGCCATGCAAGCAAACCAAGCAGCTTTGCAAAACAAGGGAGTTTCCTTGGAAAGAAATAGAGGAAATAATTTCCATCCAAACAAGCCAAATGATAGGTGGCAAAACCAGAAAAGGCCCCCACCTCAAGATTAAAGGCCCCCTAATCCTTTAGAGTCTACCAATATGGTTGATCATCAAGCCATTCCATATTGTAGACCTTGTGGAGATTTTCATGAAGAGAATACTTGTCAAGTTTTTCTGCAAATTCTAAGTGAGAAAATGGCTGAAAAAATAGAAAATGAACAAGTAAATATGTGTGGGCAGAAGTATAACATTGGCATGTATGATTGGATGGATTTGGTAGAAAGTAGTCAAAGTGTTGAGTCAGTGAATGAAGTAGCAGAAGCAGCCTTTGGTCCTAAGCCTAGTGAGCAGCAAGTTTCAGATTTTTTAGGATATAGAGGCATGACTTACCAAAGAAATGGTAAGAGAAGTCAGGATAGAGAAATAACTCCAGCAAATGTCCCTAAGGTACCTCCTCCCCCTCCTAATTCAATTGCTCTTAGTACAGAATTAAACATTGATTTAGAAGGTTGGTTAAGTAATGCTAAGTTGTTGGTTCCTATGGTAGAAATCACGAAGATCCCTTCTCAAAAGGGAAAGTTACTGAAAGCTATAGAAGAGCCTTCTCAGGGTAATGTTGACAAAGCCATAGCCTATCAGGATGCACCTGTCATTTTACAAAGTATGGATAAAGGAAATGAAAAGAATCAGCCATTCTTCCTTTTCATTGTTAGTTAACAATCATCTTCTTCATATTTGCATGTTAGATTTAGGAGCTAGCTCAAATGTCATGTCTAAGAAAGTTATGGAACAGTTAAATCTGAGGATTTCAAGGCCTTACCATAACATTTGTGCTATGGATAGTAAGAAGATAGAATTTTTTGGTTTGATTAAAGGTTTACAAGTGCACTTAGCAGCATTTCCAGATATTCAAATTAAAATGGACATAGTAGTGATAGATGTCCCTGATGCTTGGGGTATGTTACTCTCAAGAAAAACTGGAGCAAACTTAGGAGGAAATATTCAAATGGACTTAACTTATGCCACCAGCCCAACTCCTGAAGGAACTTACATAAGGTTAAATAGAGAGTTGGAAATGAAGTACCATGTAGAAGACCCAAGAAATCCAAGTAATGAATTAAAGTATAAAACTGATAATTTTGGAAATCATGCAATTTTGGCTAACTCCTTGGAACCCATAGAAGAGTCATCTAAAGAAGAACGAGTTAATCAAGTTTGGCATATGCATTTTGATGGGGCCTTTTCTAGATCTGGTAAAGGTGCAGGCATAGTTATTGAATCTCCTTCCCATAAGGAATTCAATTTTTCCTATAGGCTGGAATTTAATGCCACTAATAATGTGGCTGAGTATGAAGCTTTACTCCTTGGTTTAGAGTTATGCAAAGAAAAAGGTATAAAGAGGTTAGAGGTCAAAGGCGATTCAGATTTGGTCATTTCATAGGTCAACAAACAGTTTGCTTGCAAATCAGAAAGGTTAAAGAGGTATAGGGATGCAATTTTGGACATGGTTCCCTGTTTTCATCACATAGAATTTACTGCAATCCCTAGAGAGTTAAATGCTAAGGAAGATAGACTTGCAGTTGTTGCTTCTACCCTTCAAAGGTCACCATAATTAGTTGATAAAGAAGTTAAAATGGAAGTTATTTTTAGGCCTTCAGTTCCTAATAATGTGGATAATTGACAAGTCTTTGATGATGATAAGCAAGTGATTAAGTTCTTAAACAATGTAGAAGAGTTTGCTGGTTTTCACATTAGTGAAGAAGAAGAGGGTTGTTATTATGCAGAAAAAAATCAAAAGCTTAACCCAACCCCTAGAAAACTTGTGTCTTTAGAGAAGGCATTTGATANTTTCACATTAGTGAAGAAGAAGAGGGTTGTTATTATGCAGAAAAAAATCAAAAGCTTAACCCAACCCCTAGAAAACTTGTGTCTTTAGAGAAGGCATTTGGTAGATAAGATGGTCATAAGCCAAAGGAAGAATCTGGAACAAAACCTTGTGATTATCTTGAGGCCAACATAGGAACTAATGAAGAACCTAGAATGGTCAAGATTGGGAAAAAGACACCCAAAGAAGAAAGAGAACAAATTATTAATTTACTAAGGGAATTTAGAGATGTTCTAGCTTTCACATATGACGAACTAAAATTCTATAGGGAGGATGTGATTCAGCATACTATTCCACTTAAAGAAGAAGCTAAGCCCTCTAGACAGAAGCTTAGGCAAATAAATCCTAAGTTGACTCCCTTAATACAACAGGAATTACAAAAGATGTTAGTAGCTGGAATAATACCCCACACTAGACATTCTTCTTGGTGCTCAAATTTGGTGGTGGTTAGGAAGAAGACTGGTCAGATAAGGTTATGTGTAGATTTCAGAGATATAAATATTGTGTGCAAAAAAGATAATTATCCCCTCCCTAAGATGGAAACTTTATTGCAAAGAGTAACAAGATCTGGTATGATTTCAATGCTTGATGGTTTTTCTGGTTATAACCAAGTCAGAGTCAAAGAAGAAGATAGGCAGAAAACTACATTCACAACTCCATGGGGAACTTTTGAATATCTAAGGATGCCTTTTGGTTTGTCTAATGTTGGAGCTACTTTTCAAAGAGCTATGGATTATGCTTTTAGAGGTTTAATTGGAAGGATTATTGAAATTTATCAAGATGATTTAACAATTTTTTCTAAGGATGGGAAAAGTCACATAGGGCACATAAAACAAGTTTTTGAAAGATGCAGAGAGTTTGGTATTTCATTAAATCCAGCTGAGTCAGTTTTCGGGGTAACAGAGGGGAAGTTGTTGGGTCACATAATTTGTAAAGATGGTGTGAAAATAGATCCAGAAAGAATTGCAACCATTGCTAAGATCCCCTTGCCACACAATAAGAAGGGCCTTCAATCCTTCTTTGGAACAATTAATTTTCTTAGGAGATTTGTTCCTAACCTAGCAGAGGTAACTAAGCCCTTGAATAGGTTGCTTAGAAATGATGTTAAATTTCAGTGGGATGAAACAAGTAAAAGGGCCTTCCAGCAAATAAAAGATGCATGTGCCCCAACTCTTGTTTTGATAAGTCCAGATTTTTCTAAAGACTTCTACATCTTCTCCTTTGCATCTGAAGACACCATGACTGGTGTTTTATTACAGAAAAATGACCAAGGCCAAGAACAACCGATAGCATACATGAGTAAAATTTTAAGAGATTCAGAATTAAAATATCACATAGTAGAAAAGCAAGCGTATGCTTTGGTGAAGTCACTTAAGCATTTCAGGATTTTTATTGGGTATGCCAAAGTAATTGGGTATGTTCCTAGTTCAACAGTTAAAGATGTGTTAACTCAAGAAGAGGGTCTGGGTCCAAGAGGTAGGTGGGTGGCTAAAATTCAAGAGCATGACTTAGAACTTAAACCCACAAAGTTGATAAAACGACAAGGTTTGGCTAAAATATTGGCAGAAAGTAATGAGAAGGCTTTAGGTTTGGTTGATCAGGATATGGTGTGTCAGATTAATGTTTCGGAGTCATCCCCAAATTTGTTAAAGCTTGAGCAGATTGAATGGTATTCAGATATTATTTTTTATCTTAAGAATCTCACATGCCCAAGTCACCTTGTTGGTCATAAAAGAAGAGCCCTAAGGCTTAAAGCGTCCAAGTATGTCATGATTAAAGATGGTTTAGGATGGAGGAATCCAGATGGTATTATCCTTAGATGTGTGGATCAAGTTGAGGCTAAAAAACTAGTGGATGATTTTCATAGTGGATTTTGTGGTGGTCATTTTGCTGCTAGAACGGCTACTCACAAGATTCTTAGAGCAGGTTATTATTGGCCCACCATTTTTTCAGATGTACATTAGTTTGTAAGAAAGTGTGAACCTTGTCAGCTATTCACTGGAAAACATAAGTTAGTTGTCCTTCCCCTNAGAGCAGGTTATTATTGGCCCACCATTTTTTCAGATGTACATTAGTTTGTAAGAAAGTGTGAACCTTGTCAGCTATTCACTGGAAAACATAAGTTAGTTGTCCTTCCTCT
>LPNX010930482.1:14829-56929 GCA_001517045.1 Pseudotsuga menziesii | reverse complement strand
TGGTCAACAACTCAAATTTTTCTACACATAGAGTCAACATGGTGTCCAAAGGGACACCCTTCTGTAACGTATCTCTAACCCTTTTCCTTGCATTCTTTAAGGTTTTGTATTATTTCATTCACTTATTTTTGGTGCATATATGTATGATTAGTTGTATAGTCATTTCATTTATTTTGTTTATTGTTTATTTATTGGTTTTGCTTGAGGTCTTATGTTGGTTATTGGTGAGAATCTGTGGTTGCAGGTTCTGGAGTTCTCGTATGCTCTCCGATGATCGAACACACGTCCCCAAGTTGGAGCTAGATGTTGCCTACCTATTTCGACTAGGTGGCAACTTCATGTACATTTTTGTACAATTTGTACCATGGAAAAATCTAGGGATTTTTCACTCTGCACAACAATTTTTCCCTTGGTAAACGAAATGTCCAGTCCCCTGCGTGGGAAAATTAATGTAATTCTATGTACTAGTGTGGGTTATCTGCTATGGATGCCCCACCATGGACCTTATTATTAGGGAAATCCCCTTCATCGAATGTTTTTTATTCCCTTCCGATTAATTTTGTTCTTTGACGATTTTAATTGGTTGGGTTTTTCACTCAAATCCTCCAAAGTAGTGAACGGGCGTTCTAATAATCGAGTCCATGGGATGGATAAGGGTTCAAGATGTTATTCATGACCATGCTAGACATCTCCTATAGTCTTGCGGAATTTTGTTAGGTTCTTATATTTTTATTAATTTTTTCTAATTAATTAACTTCACCATTTGGTGGTTAATTAATTGGGTTTTGATGAAATAATGTAATTTCTTGAACCTTGGCATTTTGTAATAGGGGCTATGAATGCAAATGAAAATGCTATGACATCCCCTAAGCCATTGGTTCAAGTCCCATGTCATTCTGACAAGGGGTTAGGAAGTTAGACCAATTTTGGTTAAGACAAGGTATTTTTTCCTAGGAAATTAATTTAATTTCCTAGGGTGAAAAGTTAAATTATTTGATTTTGAAGGAAAAAATCAAATAAGGCCATGGTAATTAAGTTTTGGGGGTGGCTAAGCATAGTCAATTTCTATTTTTAAATCCCCTCCCCCCCCATGGTCAAAATAAATTTTTGAAGATCTCCTAAGTGGGGGCCCCCTCTTAATAAAAGATAAAAGATAAAAAATAAAAAATAAAAGATAAAAAATAAAAGATAAAAATAAAAAAATAAAAGAAAAAAAAATTAAAAAAATAAAAAGTCAAAATTTGAGTCAAAGGAGGCCCCACTTCAACCCTAAAACTACTCCCAAGGTAGGTGCCTAGTCATGGAAACCCTAGATCTAAGGGTTAAGCTTGATTATGACATGGATCTATCTTTTTGACCATTGATTTGAAGAGGTGCCTTTGCTTATGATTGGTGGATGGCTTGCAAAGTCAACAAACCTAGATCTAAGGGTGGAGGAGAGCTAGAGTTTAGATCTATGTTTTGGACCCTTGATTTAGGAGTGGGTTTGGGACCTCTTCATCTATAAAAGGTCTCCCCTTCCTCATTGATTTATTGGTTCTCATGTTAAGGTTATGCTACTGAAATCTTTCTCTCTTCTCCTCTCATATTCTCTCATATTCTCTCAAGCATTTGGCTAAAGCCTCTTGCTATTGTTGTATTGAATCTTGCCCTAGTTGGGCTTAACAGAAGCAAGCTTTGGAGGCAAATTGTTGGTGTGGATCTCTCTCATTTCATGCTTGGATTAGTGAGGTAACCTTGTGGATTTATCAATTATTGTTGCATTTGTTTAGCTTGGAAGCTCTCCACAAAGTATTTTGTGGAGAGACATGTGGGTAGAAGTACTTCTATCTTCATTTGTGAGTAGATTAGTAAGATTCTACAAAGTATTTTGTAGGATTTATTTTTGTGCTCATCTCTTTGCTTGCTTGTTGCAACTCTAATAGATTTGTTTTGCAGGGATCTAAAGCTAAAAATGGCTCCTCCAAAGGTTTCTTATTTTCATATCTGTTTTTTGGGGTTCTAGATCTAGGGTTTCTACCATTGTATAGTGGTAAAAACCCTCTTTTTAGGGCCTAAATCTTTAGTATTTTAATTAAACATTTTAGATCTGATATTTTAATAGCATTTAGGTGGCCAAAAACTCAATTTCCAGCCCTCTAAACATCACATTTCAGCTATTTTTTCCAATCATATTTTTTCTCTAAATTAGTGATTTTTTTACTAACTTTTTTTGATAATTTCTTTGAGTTTTCTGTGATTTCCAGCAAGCTTTGCTTGCTGGTTTGTGACAGGTTTTGCACACGTAAAGGGGAGGTGCTGCCCAAATTAGCGTAGAAATACCTCAACCTTCAACCGGTACCAAAAGGGGTTCAAACCCTCACCTTTCTGTCTTCTTTTCTGATATTTGTAAACCCCAAAGAGAAGTTATCTTTGGGTATTTTCCAAAAAGTTTATAAAACATTTGTAATCTATAGGTAAGTAGATTAGGAAGAAGAGTAGGAAGTAGATCACTAGTTGTTGTTTTTCCATTTCAAATAGATCTAGATTTTTTCAATTTTGCCCATCTTTTCATTCAGGGAGATTGTTGTGTGGTTAGCATACTTGGTCTAGCTTTGTTTATTTTTTGAGCATTTCTTTTTCAAGCAAGCATCTAGATTAGTTTTGCTTTTTGTTCTACAGTTTAGTTACTCCAAGTACCTCAAGGTACCGGCACCGTGCCCTATGGCACAAAGCTCGGTTTGAGGCTTGTGGGTTATTTTGTTTCTATAATTTACTTCCTGTCATTTAAATTTTGCAAAGAGTAATATACAACCTAACATCCGCCCGTGTATCCTCTGCCCTCCGTTATCTTCCTTTAGGGAACTCAGATCAAGGGTATGAAAAGCGGAGGGGTTTGGGGGATCTAGTTTAATAGGCATCCATCTTGCTATTTTTTCGGTTGATTAAAAACAATTACCTCAGAAGCTAGTTGGAGTAGAAGACTGTGGGGGTCTCTAGGTGTTCTACGTCCTCCTTGTTGAGCACCGGGGCATTGGGGTTTGACCTCGGAGCACCAGGTGGACTTGTTTCCACTGTTTTGAGCGCACCAACACTCCCTCTTTGACTTGAGAGATACTAGATTGTGGTAGTCACACCACTGGTTTGAAGACTAAATTGAACATTAGGACCCTCTTAAAATTTATTAAAATTTACAAGAGACATTGCAAAATGTCCTACAAACACAGGTCACTGCTATTTATCTTTGCCTTACTATTCAAGGCTTTTTACTGCAAGCACTTTCACATTTTATTTCATTGCAAGCTTTTCACTTTTCATTTACAAGTATTTCCTTTCAGTTTTGCAATCTCATATGGTGGCATCTTTAATTCATTTGGTTAAGTAATCACATTGTTTAGTAATTTGTAGATCTTGTGTAACACAATTGATTCATTTCCTTTCGGCATTTTTTGGTAATAGTTTAATAATTGTTCCATTTATTCAATCTGTTCATAACATTTGATACAACTATGGATATTGTTTATACTGCTTAACTGCTCATTCATTACTGTTTATGTTGTTCATAGTGTTCATTTGTCCATACTGTAATCTGGCTTGATTTAGATAACACCTAAACTGTGGATTTAATTAACGTAGATTTTAATTTCATTTGTAAATCTGTAAAGTTGTAATTCATCTTTAGACTCCATTTGTTAATAGGCACTAGTCTTCATTTATCTCAAGGTCTGCTTGTCATTAAAAGAAAATCTTTGCATTTGCATGCTGCTTTTCATTCCTTAGAGAGTGTAAAGTCTTAGCCTTGCAAACCTTAATAAAAGATCCCTTTAACTAATGGTTAATAAACTTAAGAATAATTTCCTGTAGGGACTACCCTCCTTGGCTCTGTTGGGATTTGGCCTAAACAGAGGAGTTGGTAGACTGTGGTGACAGTGGTCCCCAGCTCTAACTTGCCCCCAAGGACACACAAAGCGGGTTGGAGACTTCCCCGTGTCATAAAGTGTGTATTAGGTGGCAACAGGGTGGACACCAAACTTTGCCTGAATAATGTGTTGTGGAACGGTACTTTTGAATCGGATGATGTGCTTAAGGAGCAAGGTCTGGACTCTCTCTATCTTGGCCCAATCTGTCTGTATCAAACTGGCCCCCAAATCTCGGAGCCATAGAGGACCATGGGCTTGATAATTGCCTCCATGAGGTAGAGATTGGACGAGATGTCCTAAAATAGACTCTGGAAACATTGTCTCTCTATGAGGGCTAGGGAACCATAACTTTTGCAGAGCTGGGGTTGGAGGGCTTGACGTATGCCAAAACAAGGCCTCGTGAACTGTACTCCCAAGTAAATGTATGAAGTGGTGATCTCAATCTCTTTCCCTCGAAAGTAGAAATGTATGTCTACCAGGGATTTCTTCAATGCGTTGAAGTTCATAACCTTAGTTTTACTTAGGTTGACCATCAACTGTCGAAGGTCGCAAAAACTAGCTAGGGCGTCAATCTGCTGCTATCTGCCCTTGGGCGTGGAAGTCGACAAGATAAAGTCATCTAGAAATAGGAGCAGGGAGATCAACACCTAGTGTAAAGGGAGGGTTGCCTCTAGAGAATGCAAACATTGTGTTTAATTTTGGGAATATCCTCAAAGTTCAAATAGAGAAGATACCCAAACAAAGAACAAGAAGATAACAAGAGAACAAAGAATCTATGAATCAAGAATCAATGGCCTACTTGTAGCGTTTGTGAACTTTGGAGTGATTTCCTTTGATGTCACTTCGAAATTCAATTCCTAGCTCCAAGCTTCTTTCCAACTTCCAAGCAATTGTAGGTAGATGAAATTATCTTTTGTGTTTCAAAATGGGGGAGGGGGAGGAGGCATGTGGGGATTTCCTATAGACTAGGAATGGTGTTTGAGGTTGTAGGCTTCTAGGGGTTTTCCAACAATTGGCATTTTTCATAGTAAAATATGTGCTTTGGTTTGATCGTATGGTCAAACATTGCCTGAGATGGCTAGGAAATGTTTCAAAATTATAGGATCCACTATTGATGTTCGAGATATGTTTCATAGGTGAGGGATTTGTTTTGATCTATGCAAGAAACAAATCTTGGGTGATTTAAATTTGGATCCGAATCCAATCCAAGGATGTGTGAGTCTAGCTACAGGACTGTCAAATCCAATAACATAGTGGAAAGCAATTCCTCACCCAACTTTCTTATTAGTGGCTTAAGGATCCTCTGCATCTCTACATGACTTTGTAGGGGTTTAAAAGGGTTAGGGTGCTCCCATCAATTGACATTATTAATGTGTGCCTGGCAACATGAAAGTCCTTATCACAAGAAAGTATACATTAATCAAGCAATAAGTAAACTATGAACATTTTGATAACTATCTTTCTATTGCACTATCCAATGAAATGTTATGTGGCATTGTGCGACATAAACCAACTTCTAGCAATTAATCTATCCCAAACATTTACATAATTCCAACAAGTTGTTAGTCATGCCTCAACTTAGGGTCACTTGTCACTAGTTTGGTTTTGGAGTATTACAATCCCCTCTCCCTCAAGGGCATTGCCCTAAGTGCCAAAAAATCAGTACTATACTATTATGCAAGAGTTTCAATATTTATATTAAATTATATATTATTAGAAGTCAAGGATCAATGAGTCTTATGGGTTAGCTCAATTGGTTGTTGTCAATGTTGTCGGGTATTTGCTTGGTTCTGTGTTGGTAGATGCTCTGTTTGATTCCCCCTAAGTGAGATGTGTTGCCACCTAAAACACACTTAACCACAGAAAAGTCTCGCAATCGCTAGGTGTGTTCTTGAGGGCAACTATGAGTTTAGAACCCAATGTCACCTCGATTCCTAACTCCATCGTTTAGGCCCAACTCCCTAAAGGTCAAGTGGGGTAGTCCCTACTTACTTAGTTTCTTAAAGATATTAACAGGGAGTTAGAACTTATTAAGGTTTAAATTAAGTTTGATGACAAGCAAACCATGCAGAGATGCAATAGTTTTCAATGACAGGAACACCTTGCTTTCGAATTAAATCAAATGCAATTACAAGAAAGATAGAAACAACTATTCAAGTCCAGTGCCTATTCTATTGGCCTTTGGAAAATACAATACACAATAATGTAAAAATACAAGATATACAAGAATTCGCAATGAAATGCTTCCCAAATCCTTAGATCATTGAATACAATAAATTTGCTCATTACCATAACTCAACTTGCATTAAATGAAATGTAACCATGAGATGTAAATTGATCTAAAAATGTAAATAACTTGAACTGAAAATGCTTTGAAAGAAAAATTGTGAATGAAACAAAAGATTGTAGTGTTTTGCAAGTGGTCCTGTAAGTTTTAGTTCATTTTAGGTCTCACTTGAACTTAGGGGAATTAATGTGTGAAACAATAAAAGTACAACCTATCTAATGTGTCTACCCCTAACACTTATCTCTTACGATTTGAGAGAGATTGTTAGGTACTCAACAACAGAACACAAGGTCCCCTTCTAGCTCCACAAGTCAACCCCAAATATTGTTGGGCGCACAACAGGAGGACATTAATTGCCACGAGGCTCCCAACAGCCTCTACCCCTCTAGCTCCACAGGTCGACCTTTCTTTTCTCAATTTCTTTTCAAGATAAAAGTAGGGTGCCTATTAATCTATACAACCCAAATCTTCTCCCTTTCTTGTCACCCAGGGTCGGAGCAATCGACAAGGGGAGTGAATATAGGGCGAAGATTGGGGAAATGTTTATTTACTTGCAAAAAAGGAGTTAAAAACTTTAACGAGATTTAACTACACTAGCCAACACGATATTGCAAGAATGACAAAGCCAAATCACTTACAAGGTGTGGGCAAAAAAAAAGGCTAAATAGCAAACTAATCCTAGCCACTCAATCCATTTTCCAAATGGAAATGATGGGGGAAAAAAGAACTTGTGGATATGAAAACTAATTACTCTAGCCCTTCTTTAATTGCTATGGGGCAAGCCCAACTTCCTTTGCATGCAATGGATGGCAAATTTCAAAGAATAACAAATGCTAACCTAGCCACACAACTCTCTTCATAAAGAAGACATGGAGCAAGCAATTGAAAGTAAATAATGGAAAATAACAAGCCCTAACCCCTCTTCACTTTGCAATGCAAGGTTGGCCAAGCCCTACCTCCTTTGCATGCAAGGGATGGCCAAAATATATACCTCAAATATAACTTTGAAAATCCAACAAAGAATAAAGTCCAAGAGATTCTCTTGGACTTGTTACAATGACAGAAATTTTAACACCTTTAGATAAGGAAAAATGAGAAAGAGAATGAGGATTTGACAACTTTGAGGCAATGGGTTTTGAAGTGGTGACCCTTGGGGGTTCTTTGAACTATTTTCTGCCCAAATTTTGACAGTTTCCCCTTGTAACACCCTAAACCTGCAAAAAAAACAACAAACAAAAAATGGTAAAAGATGCCCAAAATCACTTTGGGACACCTTGCATACAAGCGTAAAAATTTGCTCAAGATATGTAATAAAGATTATAAAATCAATGGCTTCAAATAACTTGTAACATGAAGTTTTAAACTAGACTAAAACATGCAAATAAAGATAACGAAAAATGCAGAATTTTTTTTGAAGTAAGGAGTTAATGTACTCTTTTCTCTTCAAATGGTTGAAAAGGTGGGGCATNACATGAAGTTTTAAACTAGACTAAAACATGCAAATAAAGATAACGAAAAATGCAGAATTTTTTTTGAAGTAAGGAGTTAATGTACTCTTTTCTCTTCAAATGGTTGAAATGTGGGGCATCTAACCAAAGAATCCCACTCTTCAATTCGGATAACCTACAACTTGAAAGATAAGCTAAACAAACACAAGAGATGTGAGATTCTCACAATGATTAAAGAAATCAAACTATTCGACCAAGAAATGCTTGAAGTTATTGAATACAAGAGAGAAGAACTCATAAGATCTACACAAACTAAGAAGATCTTATCAAGGTAAGATAGTTTGCCTCTTTGGCCTCACTTGTACTTGAAAAACCTTGAGAAAATGGGAGCACGTCACCACCAAACAAGAAAAAGATCTTCTCCAAAGCTTTTTATTAAAAATGCCCAATAGTTGGAAATTATAGTAATCTCAAAGAATGAGAGCAAAATGGAAGCAAGAGAGAGCAAGAGAGTGAGAGCATGAGAGATCTTAACCCAAATTGTTGAATTTTTATACCTTGGGAGTTGTTCCCCTTGCTGACTTTTTCCTAAGTCACTAGGAAAAAGGGTTATGTCACTTGGACTTTATATTAATGACTTGAGATGAACATTAAATGTACTTTAGAGATTAAAGTGTACTTTAAGTAAAAATTTAAAAAGTGAGTGAATTAATTTTCAATTTGTGGAAAAGAGTGATTTTATCACAACCACTCATCTAATCTAATCTGGGCCCTTGGATTAGATGACTTTTCACTCATCCACCCATTTTTACCTAAAAGAAAATTTTTCCAAGTGAAGAGGCACTTTTGCATTTTGAGAGAGTCGAATTTCTGAGAAAGAGAGAAAAACGCAGCTGGAGCATTTTTCTTTGGCACGAAAATCGAGGTGAAGGTACAACAGGTAGTGCATGAAAATTGAGTCAACAGTGAGAGAATTTATTGCAGTCGTACTGTACTGCCTATATAGTATGGATTCAATCCATACATGGCATGAAAATCGAGGCATGGATTTGGGCACAGAAATCGAGGCAAAAATTCTCCAGGTACAACTAGCACGAATTTCGAGGTAGAACCGTACAGTACAGGCCGTATAGCAACTGTACAATCCTATAGCAGCACGAAAATCAAGGAGGGTGCAGACATAAATTTTCTGAGTTTGAAGTTTCTGAATTTGCCACGAATTTCGAACCTGATTTTTATCATTTGGTTGAGATAAGTTGTGACTGTATTTTTGTCTACTACTGTATTTTTGAAAGATAAATAAAGAATTTCTCTCTCATAGGTTTTCCCCGGAGGTTGGGGTTTTTCTTGGGTCATTGGACCAAAATACCCGAGTCTGAATATTTATGTGTGAATTTGTTTTTAAATTGCTGCTCATAAAAGTTGTAGAAATTCTTCTTGTGTTTCAGTCCTATATTGTTTATGAGAAATAGTCTAATTTGCAGCAGAATGTTAAATTGGGTTGGGCATTAAACAATGTTAAAAACGGAGTTTGAAACCGGGTTGGGAGAGTGCTGAAAATTCTATATGGTATCAGAGCTTTGTTAGAGGAAGAGCAGAATTTTACACAATGAAAAATGTCAGACCTTCATTGATTTCGTTTGTTAGTGGGAAGCACCTTGTTGAGACTTGAACTTTGCAGAGAATATGGCAACAAGACTTAGGTTGGAGGATAGGCTTGATGGTGTTAAAATTTTAACGAGAGATGTCTTTTTCCCCATGTTTTTGTGTTTGCCATGGGGGCGACACAAGTTGTGGTTCCTTACATGTTATATTATTAAAGTGACTTTTGTAGTTTATAAACTTAAAGTGACTTTAAGTTGTGGGACCCAAAAAGTGCATTTAATGTATTTAATATATTAAAGTGAATATGCGCATTAAATGAGAGCCCTCAGATAAAGCTAATCTCATCCTTTGATTAAGTTCGTTGAGTGAGTTAGGGTTAGTTTGGGTGAGATAAAGTATAAAATACATGTTAGGGAAAGAAGAAAAAACACACGGAGGAAGAGAGATAATTTGCAGATTGAACATATTTGTCATATTAATCTAGGGCACGATTTTCCAAATATTGTTGCTGTTAATAACCTGTCCGTACAACATTAAATGCTGCAGTAAATGGTCCATACAGTGTTGAACTGAAGACAGAGAAATCCAGAGATTTCAGGCAGGATCAGATTCCAAGGTAGAGAAGTATTGCTGCTCAGAAACTCGTACATTTTGTACAGACATTGTTGGCACAGAACCCAAGGCAATCAGAGCACAAAAATCAAGATCTGTACAATCTTTCTGTTGGCACGTATGGGTTGCAATTGACAGTAAAGTTGAACTGCAGATTCAGTAAAGAGAAGTTACTGTTTTGGAATTTCATTGTTGATAATTTGACAAGGAGATCGAAATTTTCTGAGTGACTATAAATTTCTAAACAAGACTCAATAACAAATTTATTTCTTTGGGTTTTCCCCTGTGGGGGTTTTTCCCTGGGCTTGGCCCTAAATATTTGTGTTCACATTTTACAGTGATATTGTATTTGTCTCATTGTGTGTTTATTGTTCAAGTTATTGATTGGTTGTGATAAAACTCAGAATACCATTAAATCATTTATGAGACAAGTGTTTGTTGAAATGTCAGAATGAAGCCTTAAAACATTTCCTCAAATTTCTTTAGATGGGGCTAGGAATTTTGACCCATGGAAAGCTAGGTTAGTGCTTATATTGGAGGAAAATGAGTTATGGGATGAGGTAGTTTACAACACTACAACAAATCCTATTGTTGTTCCTGCTTCCACCGATGCTCAAGCACTTTCTGCCTTCAACAAGGAGGACATTAAGGCTAGAAGAATTATCCTAGATGTAGTTAAAGACCATGTGATCCCACACATTTCTAGTAAGACCCGTGCATATCAGATGTGGGATGCTTTGATCAAGTTGTTTCAAAGCTCAAATGAAAATAGGAAAATGGTTTTGAGAGAGAAGTTGAAAAGTATCAAGATGGCCAAAGATGAGGGTGTGATTTCCTACCTTACTAGGATCTCTCAAATGAGAGATGAGCTTGCAGCAGTGGGGGAGGTTGTTCTTGGTTCAGAGCTAGTGCAGACAGCTTTGAATGGGGTTACAAAGCCTTGGGATGTTTTTGTGGAGGCTACAGTAGCCAGGAAGAACTTGCCTACTTGGGACAGGATTTGGGATGATTTTGTTCAGGAGGAGACCCGGAGAGGTCTTGTGCAGGGCAGCTCTTCTACTAGCAGGGAGAATGAGGAAAATGTGGCTTTCAATGCCAAGGGAAAGAAAAAGTTGAAGAAGGGCCCCAAGACGGGTGGGGATAAGAAGTAGGATGGATAGAAGAAGGACTTGAGCAATGTAAAGTGCTTTGCTTGTCAGAAGTTTGGGCACTATGCTGGACAGTGCCCACAGAAGAAGAAGAAGAAGCAGTAGCAGACAACAGCTTCAGCAGAGGTTGAGGAGTTTACAACTAGATTTGAGAGAGAGTTTTCTCTTTGTACTGGGCATGTTGATAGAGAGAGAGCGTCCATCATCACCAGTGCAGACATTGATATTGAGACGGAGTATTCCTTGTTGACTGGCCATTCTTTTAGTGCATCCACCACTAGCATGTGGTATATTGATAGTGGAGGTTCGAGCCACATGACTGGTGCTCGAGAGATGTTCTCTGAGCTTTCACAGACAGGGATAGATGTGGAGGTCGTGTTGGGGGATGACACAATTGTCAGAGTTGTTGGGCATGGGACCATTACATTTCAGAGAGAGTCCATGAGTCCCATGATTTTGAGAGACGTATTGTTTGTACCCAGGCTGAAGAAGAACTTGATCACAGTTTCCATGATCGTGGATAGGGGTCTTGGGGTGTCAATCCTGGATGGACATGTGCGTGTTTTTCCCAAGACTGCAGGACCATGTGCCTCTTACACCATTGGAGTTAGATGTGGGAAACAATACACTCTCTTGTTTCAGCCCCAACATGCTTTGACACATAGCAACGACAACGAGCTTTGTGAGCTATGACATAGGAGGATGGCTCATCTGCATCATCCAACTTTGAGGATGTTGAGGTACATGGTCACATGGTTGCCTGAGTTCAACACTAAGCACAGTGATGTATGCAGGGGGTGTACTTTGGGAAAGTACACCAAGACTGTCTTTTACGAGCAGTGATAGCAAGTTAGCAGGAGTACTTGATTTGATACATTCCGACTTGTGTGGTCCTATGATAGTTGTTTCTCTGAGAGGTTTTGAGTATTATTTGACATTCATCGATTACCATTCCAGGAAGACCTGGATCTACTTCTTGAAGAGCAAGAAATCTAAGGAGGCCTTGCAGAGGTTCCAAGAGTTCAAAGCTCTTGTGGAGAACCAAACTGGAAGGAAGATTCGAGCACTTTGATCAGATAACAGGGGTGAGTATACCTCCAAGGAGTTCGATGAGTATTGCAAACAGGAGGGCATTCAGAGATAGTTGACAGTACCATACACTCATGAGCATAATGGAGTGGTAGAAAGGAAGAACCGATCTATTGTTGGAGCAGCAAGAGCCATGTTACATGATTAGTCGCTTCCTTTCATTCTTTGGGAAAAGGCATGTAGTACAGCTGTATACCTTCAGAACAGGAGTCCCCATCGTGCCTTGGGGAATAAGACTCCTGAGGAGAGTTTCACAGGCAAGAAGCCTAAGGTGAGTCATTTTCGTATATTTGGTTGCTTGACTTTTTCACATGTCCCTTTTGAAAAGAGGACAAAGCCTGAGCCCACAGCAGAGAGAGGCATCTTTGTGGGGTATGATGAGACTTTGAAGGCCTTCTGCATTTATCTTCCTTCTTTGAGGAAGGTTGTTGTGAGGAGGGAAGTGAGATTTGAGGAGCGGGCCTTCAGGAAGTTCAAAGAGTCAGTACAGGGAGAGCAGCAGGTTCCCACACCTCAAGTAGCTTCACAGGTACCTTCAGTTCAGATGACAGGTTCACAGGTTTCCGGGGTTACTTGTAATGTTCCGTTTTGATAAATAGGGAATTGACTGAGGACATTTAATACCGGGAGCATATTAGAACGATTATTCAATATTATTACATCATCAGTATAGATAAGAGGGCCATCAGGGTTATTATCATAAAGCATGCAAGCTTTATTTCTTCAGTCTTAAAGTCAACAAGAAATTAGAATTCCATGCATGCAAAAGTAAAGCGCAAACCGTAAAAGTGACATGCAAACCCTAAAAGTACATGCTAAGCTATTTAAGAAGGGTTATTGGACCAAAGAAGATATCTATGATTATTATTGTTGATTTGGAGCTTTTGAGCAGCAACACAACGTGCAACCGCAGTAGTTGTGGTTGAAGACGACGTCTTCAGCTAATGAGGGTTCGGTAGTGCAACTATCTGCCCTGGTCTCTTTCAGGATAGACCATCCTGGTTTATCAACAACATTCATCGTATTCATCCATATCAAGTGATTCAGTATCCACCGGAAGATTATTTGCAAGTTCATGTGCGTAGCTGGGGATTTAGCTGGAAAACCCCGAAGTATTCACCGGGTCTTGGAATCCCTGTCTATCTTCTGCATGTCAGCTTCATCTTCATCAGCAGGGTCACTCTACTGCCTCGAGTGACTATCAAGCATCAGTTTGCTCATCCAGAGCAGTTATCAGTAGATCCGAGAGGCTAAGGGCATGAGCACCAGATTGGTAAACCAATTCGCTAGGGCTCTTGGAGAGGTCAGAATCTCTGCATGCTCCGGTCATTCTCTCCGGCACGGGAAGATCTACATCCCGGCAAATTCTCAGCCCCACCAAGCACCTCCTTCACCAAAAAAGTCACCTTTAGCTGAGGAGAGGGTTTCGTGCTGTCGAGCAGTAACACTGGGAAGGAAGCATCGTTACTTCACCAGTCCAGCTCTATATGCATGCATCTTATCTCTGGAGTATCAGCAGCTTGTTTATCAGTGGCAAGTGTTTACCTTCTTCCTATAAATCTTTGCCCTAGTTTAGCTATAATTTAGGGCTATTGGGACGACACCTTGCATGCAAACTTTTATTCAGTATTCTTGCACATTTTGAGAGGACAAGTGAGCCCTAGAATAGTGAAACAGTAGAATATCAGTATTTGGGAAGTTACAGTGGTATCAGAGCATGTTCTTGGCCAACTGTGGGGAAATTGGCATGAACATGAGGTTATAAGCAATTTCACACATTAGTTGAGGAGAGTTCGTTTCATTTTTTGTGGAAATGTATCTACTGCCAAGAAACAAGCAGGAAGTCTGCTACAGGAGGGCACACTTTTAGCTGGGCGTCAATAGCTGGAGAGGAGCACTATTTTCTTATATTTCTGGCACAACTTGCATGCATCTCATCTATTGACAGAATGTCAGCTTTATTATCAGTGGAGGAAAGACTCTGGGAACCATCTTCACTACATACTGTTACCCATAAATCTGAGAAAAGAGGGGGCGAATCCATTTATCCACTGAGTTATTGACAAGAAGAAACGCACTGGTTTTTGTGTTTGTGCGTGTGTAAAAGAGGGGGCACACTTGGTTTTGTGAGATCATTATGGAACACAGACACATCAGATTTCCTCTTACTGCTGCACACTTAGTGGGACATTTTTCCATCAACAGTTGAGGACATTCCCAAGCAAATCGTCGTCTTTTGAAGGGATTGAATAGTGGGTGCTATCTTGCAAAGGAAAAGACAGTCCACTACAGCCATAAGGCTGAAGATTGCTGCTGCTCTCTACAACGTTTTGGGACAGTCCAAGGAGGTTGCTACAGCCATAAATGCCTGGAAAGACAAGCTGTTGGCTACATATCAGAGAACCACTGTCAACAACTGCAAGTAAACGTCAAACTCAGCAATTGGTGGGTGAAGAGGGAAGGCGTTAAAGAGAGGACCCTTGACTGATTTTCTCCAAGGAGAAAGGGCGCACCAGTGGGAAGAAGGGCGCACTCAAAATGATATAGACTGTTGTAAGTTGCTGATCTTGAACTGAGTAGAATACCACCCCCTGTTGCTCACGCTTTCATGATATTATCATCTACCCTGGACAGACTTGGAGATCTGAAGGTACTTTCAATATTGTATATTCAGTATTAATTTCTCACTGTGTATGCTACAGAGATCTATTAAAAAGTAGACACCTACCTACAGGATTCTCTATTGCAATCTGATTTAATTTATGCATATAACTGTGGTCTCTCACTTGGAGTAATTTAAGTTTTAATGCAAGTCAAAGCTGTGTATAATCTTTTGTGTATAAAACAGGTGTTGAGCTTAGAAGTCCCAAATTCTGTATCTAGAACAGTGACAAGAAATCATCCCCTACACTACACAATGGTGTTATGTGAACTTGCAAGTGTTTGACGAAATCACACACCCAATCTTTCTCATATAGTACATTCCCTGTCAGATTTACTTGCACAGTAAGTTACAGCAGTAAGACAGCTAAGAGTTTGACAGAAATCCATAACTGAGTTATCAGGTAGTTGAGAAAAAATTGACTAAATGTGGGCTAGGGACATTACAGTGGTATCAGTTGCGAACCCAAAACTATCATTTCCAGGCATGTGAATATCAGTAACGGATTGTTGAAGTCTATTTCAGTATTGGAGAGGAATCTTGCTCAATATTCACGGGCCTCTATCCTCATTGAGGGACGCGCCAGTCCAGTCCAGAACTGCTCAGTCACTTAGCAGCAGCAAGTAATCTAATTGTTTGACAAAGTTTATAAACCAAAATGATGTAAGAACAACCTACAGCAGGGTGGTAGAGATAATCGAAATTGGAGAGGGATAGGCCATGCCATCTACAGCAGTATGTCAACCAGATGTTTGATGAAACTTTAACCATATTCCCAGTCAGTGAAAGAAATTTGGTGTCTAATAAGGGCCAGTGTCATCACAGTAATAGCAGAGCATAGTAGACAGAGTGATGAAGAAAGTCTAAACCAAAAATAACTCAATAAATCAGACCTCATCCTCTTCGGGACATTAGCATGTTCCTGGCCAGCTGTGGGATTGAACATGAAGACAATGAGAAGGATCTTGACTGGAAATTTGCAGAGGTTAGCAACACTACAACACTTGCCTCGATATCAGGAATATCTAGCCTTAGGTGCTGAGGTATGTTCAGCATTGCCCTTTCAAGACTATTTAGTATTACACCATCAAGTTCGGGAGCCAACCCAAGGATTTGGATCAGGATTTCCTTAAAAACATAGTTGGAGGAGTGGAGAAAGATGAGCCCAGAGGTAGAGGTTGATGGTGAGCTTGATTTGGAGTTAACAGTACATGATGAGGATGTGCATGAGGAGGTAGCATTAAAGCCATCTTGTGAGTCTAGCGACACCAGCACATCCGATAGTCAGATTGTGGACAAGCCGTGTGATGAGTTGGAATTGATACACTCTTCATCACCTACAGCAGGAGTCCGGACAGTTATGACAGGAGAAATACACGAGGGGCAAGGCAGTGAGCACAACAGTCGAGACAGTGGGCAACCGCACATGGAGGTTAGGGGGAGTTTATACAAGCATGAGACAGAGCTTCTAGATGATAGTCACCGAAAGAAGATTGAACGTGTTAAAGAAAGTATTCTAGCAATGAAAGAGAGGACCAAGATACTTCGGGACACCATATTACAGCGAGATGTTGAGCTTACAGCTCTTCGAGATGTATGTACCGAGTCAGCAATCAAGCGTTCTAGTATTGAAGAGCAGTTAGATTCCTTGATGGGGTAGCAGAAGAAACATACTATTTCATTTCAAAGCAGCCCTCTTCAGGCGTACATAGACAAGGCTTGCAGTAGCTTGAGTCCACATTTGCATAATGGAGGATGGTTTTTACAAGTTGGCCTGGATCGAGAAATTGGGCAACAGTATATGAGCATTCCAGTTGAAATCGGAAGGGCAGAATGTCAGCTTGGTAGGATTATTCCTTGTAATGGTGCTTATGGACGAGGTCCTTTTTGAGGGTTGGATTGGAGAGAGATTAAGAGTTGGTGTCCTATTGAGTGGGCAATTCTTGGGAAGACATTCCTAGCCAAGGGTATAGTCCCACAAGAGCCTTCGGATATTTGGGATGAACGATGCACAAGTTTGCATTGGGATCCAGGTGGGAGACCTTATGAGGGATGGATACAGTGTTTACTGATGGCGTTACTTGGGAGTCTACAGGATGCTCCTTGTGTCGATACTACACAGGGTAGCAGTGGATGCATTTTGACCTCTGCAATTCTCAGATTGATTTGGGACCTTGGGATTACAGTGACTGGCAGTTTAGTGATTGGTAGAGGATGCTTTCAGGAGGTCTCTTGTGATGGTACCTTGTTTACACCGTGGTTAGTCACTCTACTTATAGGAGGCTTCCATGGGATATTTTGTGATGGTACCATGCAGTGCAGTGCTTTGAGTAGAGGGTGCTACAAATCTCCTAGGATAATTTGGGACCCTGGGATCATCCCCGGATTCAGTTGGTTCAGTTGATTGATTGTGGATTTGTGTTGCCATTGCTTGAGGACAAGCAATCTTTGGCGAGGGAGGACTGTAATGTTCCATTTTGATAAATAGGGAATTGACTAAGAACATTTAATACCAGGAGCATATTAGAACAATTATTCAGTATTATTGAGTCATTGGTATAGTAAAGAGGGCCATCAGGGTTATTATCATAAAGCATGCAGAGCATGCAAGCTTTATTTCTTCAGTCTTAAAGTCAACGAGAAATTAGAATTGCATGCATGCAAAAGTAAAGCGCAAACCCTAAAAGTGACATGCAAACCCTAAAAGTACATCCTAAGCTATTTAAGAAGGGTTATTGGACCAAAGAAGATATCTATGATTATTATTGTTGATTTGGATCTTTTGAGCAACATCACAACGTGCAGCCGCAGTAGTTGGGGTTGAAGATGACGTCTTCAGCTAACGAGGGTTCGATAGTGCAACTATCTGCCCTAGTCTCTTTCAGGATAGACCATCTAGGTTTATCAACAACATTCATCGTATTCATCCATATCAAGTGATTCAATATCCACCGGAAGATTATTTGCAGGTTCGTGTGCGCAACTGAGGATTTAGCTAGAAAACCCCAAAGTATTCACTGGGTCTCGGAATCCCAGTCTATCTTCCGCATGTCAGCTTCATCTTCATCAGCAAGGTCACTCTATTGCCTCCAGTGACTATTAGCCATTAGTTTGCTCATCCGGAGCAGTTATCAGCAGATCCGGGAGGTTGAGGGCATGAGCAACAGACTGTTAAACCAATTCGCTAGGGCTCTTGGAGAGGTCAAAATCTCTGCATGCTCTAGTCATTCTCTTCGGCATGGGAAGATCTACATCTCGACAAATTCTCAGCCCCATCAGGCACCTCCTTCACAAAAAATGTCACCTTTAGCTGAGGAGAGTGTTTCGTGCTGTCGGGTGGTAACACCGGGAAGGAAGCATCATTACTTCACCAGTCCAACTCTATATGCAAGCATTTTATCTCTGGATTATTAGCAGCTTGTTTATCATTGGTAAGTGTTTACCTTCTTCCTGTAAATCTTTGCCCTAGTTTAGCTATAATTTAGGGCTATTGGCCCGACACCTTGCATGCAAACTTTTATTCAGTATTCTTGCAGATTTTGAGAGTGCAAGTAAGCCCTAGAATATTGAAACAGTAGAATTTCAGTATTTGGGATATTACATTATTGGAGCACAGAGTACAGGCACAGGATCACCAGTTTCAGTGGTTCAACCAGCAGGTTCTTCGGGGACAAGTTTTGGTTCTTAGGTCACAGGTTCACCATACAGAGCGAGAAGATCACAGGGTTCACTAGCTCCTGGTACACAGGTTTCTAGGCCTTCTACCTCTGGGAGTTCATCAGATGAGGACATACCAGTTTGGGAGCAACCTTCAGGGAAGAAGAAGCCTAAATGGCTTCGAGAGACCCTGAAGGAAGCTAAGGAGTTTGGAACGCCCAAGGAACTAGTGAGGGCTATAGTGGTGCTGGACAGGTTGGTTATGGCATTGGTTGCTAGTCTTCGTGATTCAAAGCCATCTATTTTTGAGGAGGCGTCTCAGCATCATGTTTGGAGAGATGAAATGATGGAAGAGTACCATTCCATCATGAAGAACGATGTTTGGGAGATTTTTCCAAGACCTAAGGGGACGTCATTGGTGACTTCTCGATGGCTTTACAAGCTAAAGCATGCTGTAGATGGCAGTGTGGAGAAATAAAAGGCTCGGTTTGTGGCGCAGGGGTTCTTACAGGTAGAGGGAGTTGATTATGATGAGACCTTTGCATCGGTTGCTTGTTATAGTTTTATCAGACCATGGATTTCCATTGCTGCGGTAATGGGTTGGAAGATCCATCAGATGGATGTGAAAACTGCATTTCAAAATGGAATCATACACAAGGAGGTTTATTTGGAGCAACCATAGGGCTTTTAGATTCATGGGAGAGAGTCTCATGTGTGTAGGCTGAAGGAAGCCTTGTATGGGCTGAAGCAAGCTCCTCGAGCTTGGTATTCTAGGATAGACTCTTACTTACTGTCGATGGGTTTTCAGAAGAGTGAGGCTGATCTAAATCTCTATTTCATCATGGTTGGGGATGATCCGCTCATTCTTTTGTTGTATGTGGATGATTTGTTTATCACAGGTGGAGAGAGAACTATTGCAGTTTCCAAGAGAGATCTTGCTTCAGAGTATGAGATGACATACATTGGGTTAATGCACTATTTTTTGAGATTGGAGGTTTGGCAGGAGCCTGGTCATATTTTCTTGAGGCAGGGAAAGTATGCAATAGATATTCTGAGGAGATTTTGGTTGGAGGATTACAGGCCGATGTCTACACCTATGGTCACCAACTGGAAGAAGCTTCATGTTTCTGGGGGAGAGTTGGTTGATCCTACTTTATATCGTCAGCTCATATGTTCGTTGATGTATCTGGTCAACTCTAGGCCAGATTTGTGTTTGGCGGTGAACACTCTCAATCAGTTCATGGTGGAGCCTATGAGAGTCCACTGGGTTTCCGCAAAACATGTGTTGAGATACCTTGCAGGTACAGTGGATTATGGTCTGGATTATAGGAGATCGGATGGGATTAGATTGGGCAGGCAGTGTGGCAGACCGGAAGCAAAAGTCTGTTGCTTTGAGTTGTGCAGAGGCTGAGTGCATGGCATCCAGTCAGGCCAGTTGCGAGGCGATGTGGCTTCACAAGTTATTGGTGGATTTATTTGATCAGGAGCTGAGGCCTATTGTGATTTACTTAGACAATCAAAGTTGCATCCATCTCTCTGAGAATACTGTATTTCACGACAGGTCAAAGCATATTGAGATCAGATACCATTTCATCCGTGATTATGTTCAGAGAGGAGTTGTGGCATTGGAGTACATTTCCACTGATGAGTAGGTTGCAGATATCCCGACAAAGTCTCTTGGAAGAGGCAAGTTTATTCATTTCAGAGATAAGTTGGGTGTGGTGAAGAACAACTTCCTCGGTAAGAGGGAGTGTTGAATTTTTATACCTTGGGAGTTGTTCCCCTTGGTGACTTTTGCCTAAGTCACTAGGAAATGGGGCTATGTCACCTGGACTTTATATTAATGACTTGAGATGAGCATTAAATGCACTTCAGAGATTAAAGTGTACTTTAAGTAAAAATTTAAAAAGTGAGTGAATTAATTTTTAATTTGTGGAGAAAAGTGATTTTATCACAACCACTCATCTAATATAATCTGGGCCCTTGGATTAGATGACTCAGCATTTTATATTGTGTTATGGTTATTATTGCTCTTATACTGATTCTTGTGACATGTATTAACTTGTGGTATCATGATCTGGCAGTCATAATTATATGGACTTGGTTGTATCTTGTACTATGTATTGATGTCCTTTCTTAGACTTGGAAGTTCTTGATCTATACTCATTGGTTTTACCCTCCTTAGGGAGAATAGAGGTAGTCATTCCCACCATTGTTTTGTCTTGCTAGTGTTGGTTCCATCATCCACTGTCTTCACCCATCCATTTCCTTCCATTTTAGTTTTTAACCTGACTGACTTCTTGACTTATGGCATGGAGGACCTTTTTTCCCCGCTAGAACTTTTGTTGGACAAGCCTCCCTGTTTACATTGTGTCTCGGCTCTGAGTTGGTGACAAAACTTGCCTATGGTAAGTTGGATAGTATGCCTAAATCATTCTGGTCCATTGTCTCGATGTTTGGCATTGTGCAGAATTCCCCCTAGTCACTTGAGATGTTGTTGGCTAAAACTGAAAGCGCATGTACTACTTTTATTGAAATATTAAATATGTGCCCATGGAAAATGAAAATTGTAAAACTGTGTTTCCTAACATAGGCAAAAAGGGCAAGAGCAATGAAATGCTAAAAAATACTCCTTGAAGAGTATAAGAAAAGGTCAAAAAAAGCAATGGTTAAAAAATGTTATATCAAAGGATTGCCGACCTTATTAAAAATAAATATGGCCCGGATGAAAGCTGCGATTAGCTGTGCTTTTAAGCACTAGTGAAGTCCCAAAGGGTTCATATAGGCCAAAATGCCACAGAATAAAATATGATCTTAATGAACTTGGATCAAAATTGATGTAGACATGATGCCTAAGTTGAATAAGCACTCTCTAAACAACTCATCCATCTGTGAAGCACTGCCATTCCTTGTGTCGATGTTTGTCCAGTATTGGTTGTAGTGAGTTTGCCCTTTTCCTTGTCCAAAGTGTCATGATGTTGAGTAGGAGGTCATCCTTTGCCTTAGCCTTGTCATTTCCACCTTTCACCCTTCACTAGCAAAATGACTACATCTATGAAGTGAGTATAGTCTTGAAAGTCTGAGTCTAAGTAATAATAAATAAAGCCTGATATTTATAAGTATTTGTCGATGTACCGCCAGTGAAATGAATGCTACTTGTTGATTTTGTTACGTGAATGAGTGGTAGAGCACGGTTTAACCTCTTAACACATGCAGCAGATTGATCTATTCTGAGTTATTATTGGTGTCTGATTATTCACAGATGGTTATATTGTTTATTGGTTATGATTGATGATCAGACAGAGACCTATGAGGGGTATGAGTATACACCTTTGATGGATTGGGACTCTCTGAGTCCAATGCGACAGTTTATTTCCAGTTCTGGGCACTTACAGATGTGATTAGGCTTATTCTGCTTTTCTGATGCAGTTTTTCTTCACAGATTGATTTGTTTGAGCAGGGAGATGTTTCAGTTGGATCTCCTAGGGCGTTGTATGGGCATAGGGGGGTGCAGCCACTTGTTTGTACCATTGTACCCCCATTCGAGAGAGCTTGGAGGGCTCAATTTGACATTGCAGGCACCCTAGGAGGCTGTTTTAGCAGTATCACGTTTCCTGAGGCACATTAAAAAATGATCAAATGGCTATTGAAGAAATCAATTTGGGCTACTGAGGCAAAGAAATGGCATGGGGTGAGTCACAATGATGAGAGTGATGTCTTCCACACCTTCTCCAGCGGTTTCAACATTTTATGGGGCCCGCACCTATTTTTGGGAAAATTTTATATATTTTCTGGAGCTTTTTGGGAGACCCACGATTTCCTCAAGGAGGCACAAAAGTCAAAATTTTAAATTGTTATATTATTTATTGTGCCATGGGTACACCCAAAGGGAGTTAGTCAAACACTCCTTGGACCCACCATGTGCTTTCATTTATTTCTTGTTGAGTGGGTTACCTTTATTTGGGTGGTTTAAGTCCACTTTGGTAAATGATAATTATATTGATCCATGTATTGTATGTTGAGCTCATCTCAACCATTGATTAGAACATTGTATCTTTTAATCTTAGCCACTCGTTTTGAAAGTGGTTAGGATTTGGTTATGATTGAGGTTCTCTCATTTTTATTTAAAGGAGAGAGCTTCTCATTTGTAGGGGGTCTTTGGCTCTTGGGTTTGAATAATAGAAAGACTTTTTTCTGTGGAAATTTTTCTGGATTTGCTTTGCATCTGATGTGCTCAAATGGTGATTAGCTTGTCTTCAGCTTACTAGCATCGTGGAAATTCTCATGAGATTTTTTTTTTTCGTGGCTATCATTGTTTTGTCTACAGGAGGGCGTTTTGGCTGGAGCGTTTTTGTAGGGGGACCTCAACTCGCTCGGTTCTCTTCGTCTTGGATCAGGGGGTTTTCATTAGTTTCATTGCGATCTATGATTACTTCATTTTACTGTCTTGTAGCATTCAGTTTCTTTATTTTGTATGTGCAAATCTGATATGGTTGACGTTTGCTTATGCAGGGTAGGGGGCGCTTTGATGGCTTGGAGCTTTGCATATGCCATAGAGATCATGGGGATCTTCCAGGATTGATCGGGATAGCTAGGATCGTCACTGTTACAGACTTCTACAAGCTTATCTAGGTAAGATCCACAGGTAAGTTCTTCTTTTCTGATCTTATTCCATTGTAGCTTGCTGACATTTAACTATTTTTCTGAAAAATCCTAAACCATAAAAACCTAAAAAATCAAATAATCAGGGAATCGTCCGATCTTTTGTGAAACCATTTCTGGGTTTCATAGATCGCCCCCCCCTAACTAAATCAATTGGAACGCTGGTCAAATTCCTCACAGATTGACCTAGATCTGTTTTTTCAGCAGAAAACTGCATAACCCCCCACTGAAACAATTGACTTGCTAGGGTTTTGAGTTTTTTTGATTTCTAACTTCACAAATGGATAGATTGGGTCTTGGGCAGTCCAAATCAACCCCAATGCTGTCAAGAGGCTCAACTGTTTGACCGGGATCTGAAAAATAGACTAAAACTGCCCTAGTGCCCTCACTGAAAATTGGCCTTTTCCGGAAGTAGGTTTTTCTTAAATCTGATATGATAGGCTGATAGATCGGGTCCCAAGCATCCCAGAACACCCTCAATGCTGAGCTGATTCCTCCTGGTTTGCCCTAGATCTGAGAAAATCAGTTTTCAGTCTCCTAGCCCCATCATCAGATTTTGACTTTTCTAGATCTGATTTTTCTGCTGTTTTCCTGATTTGGGCTTGTAGATCAGGTCTCCCTGATCTCTTCTCATCCTCAGCGCTGAGCCATCAGCCTTCCGGTACCCCCTAAAACTTCAGATTTGTCTTCCTAGGCCCTAGCGCTAGCCATCTACTGAGCGGGTTTTCCTGTACCTTGGCTTTTCCGGACCAATTGCTTTCTAGGTTCATAGATCAAGGTGTTTCCCAAGTGAGTTTCCTGAAACGTTGTCTTATTGCTGACTCCATTGCCCAATGCATACAAAGCACTGATCTCCCAGCTAGTGCTGCCCTTAGGCTCTTAGCCTTTGCCATCTACCAACATTCATTGATAGCTCAAACACCTTTTACTGAGTCTGATTTCTAGGTATTGGATAGTCCCAACTCTATTCGTGCTCGCCCTGTCATAGTTACGTTTCCCAAGACAGTTGCTAGTACCTAAACCCTAGAGCTAGGGTTCCCATTCACCTTGCACCTTAAGTACCCTGAAGCCCCATTTGATCTTCTTCTGGTGTCTAGGTTCGATCTCTCCTATCAGGAGCAGATCCAGGTGTCCCCCATTGTTGTCCTGGACTAGGATAACCTAAAGTGAAGGCTGCCTTGATTGGCGTGACAACCATCCATTTGGGAGTCTAGGCAGTCGTGGTGCCACCCCTTAGTTGCTTGCCCCTCTACCATCCATTTTGGATCCACCTTAAGCAGGCAACTACAAGGCAGGTGATAACAGTCCCATGGCCAACAACTTTGACTGCTGAGTCATCTCCCAACACCACCTCCACATCTGTCTCTGCCTGTGAAAGCTTGGAGAACATCTCACGAGCACCTGTCATGCGGCTCAATGCTCCGCTATCAATATACCAAGTGCTAGAAGTAGATGCAGTGTAGGAATGGTCTATCACCAAGGAAAAATCCCTCTGTCTATCAACATCCGCACTGGTGAGAATAGATGCTCTCTCTCTCTCAACATGCCCAGAGCACAGTGAAAACCCACTTGGAAATCTCGCGGCAAAGTCATCGACCTCTGATGAAGCTGCTGTCTGCTGCTGCTTCTTTTTCTTGTTCGGACACTGCCCAGCATAGTGTCCCATCTTGTGACATGCAAAGCACTTTATAGTGCTCAGATCCTTCTTCTGCCCATTCTGGTGCTTAGCCCCACCCTTCTTGGGACCCTTCTTGTTCTTCTTTTTCCCCTTTGCTGTCAATGCCACATCCTCCTCATCCTGCCTACTAGTAGTAGCACTGCACTGCAGAAGACCCCTCTGAGTCTCTTCCTAAACAAAATCATCACAGATCCTGTCCCATGAAGGTAAGTTCTCCCTAGCCACCAAACCCTGTACAAACACAACCCAAGGTGGAGTCACCCCATTCAAGGTGTCTGCACTAGCTCAAGACTAGTAACAACCACCCAAATAGCTGCAAGCTCATCTCTCACCTGAGAGATCCTAGTAAGATAAGTCATACAAACCTCTCCTTTGACCATCTTGATACTCTTCAGTTTCTCTCTTAGAACCATCTTCCTATTCTCATTGGAACTCTCAAACAATCCGGTCAAAGCACTCCACATCTCATGTGCATGATCCTTCACTGGAATGTGTGGAATAACATGGTCTTTAATAGCATCCAGGATAATCCTCATGGCCTTAATATCCTTCTTATTGAAGGAAGCATATGCTACCGCATCGGTAGCAATGGGAATAGCAATGGGATTAGCTGTAGTATTTCTGACTACCTCCTCCCACAACTCATTCTCTCTCAACACAAGTAATATCCGGGTCTTCCATGAGACAAAATTCCCTGCTCCATCTAGCCTATCCTCCCTTCTCAAGCCAAAGGAAGTCATTTTTCTCAAAGAACAAGTTTCAACAAAAATGTACTACCGTCACAAGAGTTTTCTGGATTCTGGAAATGACTTTCTGTCTGCAAATATTTAGTTTTCTGCCCCACTCAACTTTGATACCATGTACGTTTTTCACAAGTTTTCAGCCTCCAGTTATAAGTAAAAATTTGTTTTAGTTTATTTGCAGACCCATAAATTTAAATGCTGGAAATGAACATAAATTTTTTAGACTCAAAACACTATTGTAACTTCAATCTTTTACTGACAGAAAATAAATAAGATGCACGCCATTCAACACACACTACTCAGAAAGTTTTGGCCAATGGCCCTGGAAAAACCCACAAGGGGAAAACCAGTCAAAGAGAGAGAGAGTTTTATTATTCTTCAGGAAAAAAATCAAACAATCCTTTTACAGTAAAAAATATAACTTATCTTAACCCAGCAGGCTGCCTCGTTTTCCGTGCAAATGCTGCAACGATTTCTGTGCAAGTTTCTTCTCGAATCTAGTGCCGAAATAACAGCAAAAACTCAGCCTCGATTTTTGTGCAGAAATAAATATTTCTGCCCTCGATTTCTATGCCTAAACAATAGCAAATCCGTACTATACGAACATCATTAAATGCTTTTGTACGGCCTCAAAAATTGTGCATGTTGCCTTGGGAACCGTGTTGTCCTTTCCCTCAATTTATGTGCCAAAGATTGCCCTCGAAAACAATGCCCAAATCTGTACTGTATGGAATCGTACTCCTCGATTTCTGTGCCAGCAATTAACGCAAGTCGTACACTCCTTGGGATCTGTGCAAACAATAAATGCTTCTCGATTTTCGTGCCCCACTGGAAATTACTTAAGTAAGCTACCTCGAAAATCGTGCCCTCTCTCTTCAGCTCTCTCCACTTCACTCTTCTCTCTAGAAAAATGAGACATTTTGCCTTTCCCTTGCCTTTTTGAGTGAACCCTAGGGTTCATCTAATATAACGGTGGAGATTAGATTAGATCAATGGATGAGATTAATTGTTCATATTTAATTCTCAAAAATATTAATTTCACTCACCCACTTAAATTTATCAAAAGTGACTTTACACTCTAAAGTCAAATTAAATGCTCCACTTAAGTCATTTAATGCAAGGGTCACTTTATTTCCCCTCTCTAAGTGACTAAGGCTAAAGTCACCTAGGGGAACACTTTCCTAGGTACAAAATTAACAATGAGGATTCAGTTGAGTTGCATATTGCATTATTCATGGGAGCTATTTCAAAGTTGAATGAGGTACATGAGGATGTTAAAATGAAGATGTTCTCAATGTCTCTTTTGAGCGATAACAACCATGTTGAAGATTGGTATGAGGGGCTTTTTGATAAGGGAATACCTTCACTTGTAAATTTTCTCAAGGTATTTTGCAAGAAGTGGGACCTTAATCTTGATGATAAATTTGTTGAAGATCTAGTTTCCCTTCCACAGGAAGAGGAACATCTCCAAGAGAAAATCCTTGAGGATTTCCAGCCATGCGTTATTGTAGATTTGGAACAACATGAAGAAGATTCTATCAAAGAAATCCATGAAGATCAAGAAGAAAATGAAGAAGCTCTTGTTGAAGAGGCAATGCCCATTGAAGGAGGTACTCTTGAAGATGAAGACAAAGATGCCCAAGAAAGTGAAGCTAGGGAGGTCCATGGTGAAGATCAATCCCTAGAGAAGGAGCTTGAATAGGAAGCACATGAAGACCAAGAGGCCCTCATTGAAGAAAGTGAAGAAGAAATGATAAGCTTGAAGTTTCCTATGATGTTTTGGGCATTTTTGAACAAAATCGCTTGGTCCCCTTACTTGATGATGCAGATGATTATTGGAGGTATTTAGGTCCTCTCTTTGAAGCTTCAAGGGAGGGAAGTCTTGTGCTTGAACTGTTGGAGGAAACATATTTAAAGGAAGACATCTAGAGTTATTTCCAGCCTCGCCAAAGTGAATTTAGTGTTGATTTGGAGCACCAAAATCAAGTCTTTTTAGATTTAAAGAAGCAACATGTACCCTCCCTTAGGGAAAGCTTGTAGGTGCATTCTCAGCCATGTTTCTCCACATTTAATGCTGGTTTTGACACAGACTTGGGCAGCAAACAGAGTTAGTTCTTGCTGGTATAAGGCAGCCTGATGTGTTCTCTCCTAAGGCACACTTCGAGCTCCATTTGGAAGGTATTTCTCAAGCATTCGTATTTCAAATTCTTGCTGGTTTGACTGATTGTTTGGGGCTGCCATGTGAAGTTTGGATGTAGGAAATACCTAGCCATGCATCTTCTTGAAGGATGCCAAGTACAAACGCCAAATTTCATGCCAAGATTGATCTTTGAGCTTTGGTTGGGATTCCATGAAATTGGGGGGCCCCAAGCCTCTCTTTAAAGATCCTTGTGAAGTTTTTGCAGCCATTGAAGAAGAGTTTGTTGAAGATGCAAGTGAGAAGATCCCTGAAGGTCATAAGCAAGAAAATGAAGAAATCGAACCCCGCTTTGAAGAGCCATTCCCCATTAAAGAGCATATTGAAGACATGGTGGATGCATCTCCGTGTTCTCCTCATAGTGATGAGGATTTGGTGAGCCTTCCTCTCTCCTTTGCTCTTGATGATGAAATTCTTGAGGATGATAGGTTTGAGGATCATTTTGCTAATGAAGATGGTTACCATGGATGTGATAATGTGCATTCTTCTCATGATGACCATAGTATGGATGTGGATTATTGGAAATTTGTTGGAGAGCCCATATATGACTCTTCTAACGAGGGAAGTGTAAATTTTGAAGATCTTGGAAAACCTATTTTTGATGAGATCCCTCATGATTTGGTTTAGCCATTCTCACTCACCATTGATGATGATATAGGGTTGCATATGGAGGATTCTATTGCAGATCTTGAACAACCAGGTTTACCCTCTCCTAGGGTGGATCTCAACCAGCATCTTCAGCCATATTTCTCAGGGATTAATGTAGGTTTTGGACAGAAAGAAGGTGGTTTTATTGCAGGTTTAGAGCAACAAAGTGTGCCCTCTCCTAGGGAAGATTTGAGGCCTATTTTCCAGCCATATCTTTCAGGTCTTCTTGCTGGTCATTTGGGGCGGCAAACAAAGTTTGAAGAGTAGGTTCATTTTGAAGGCAGTTTGTACTTAAGCCCTATCCAAGCTTTAGATAGGGAGGGCTAGTGAAAGGGACCTGTTGTCCGCCAATTGCACACCAGCAACAGAAATCTTCTAAAAGTTGTCTCCTCACTTGAGAAAGTGGGAGAGGTGTGACCTTGGGGGCAAAGCACAGAGCTAGGTACTGTCACCTATGTTGAGTCCACAATTGGTCCCTTTTTAACCATCTTTAATCACCTTTTCTTCCCTTGTTTTACACTGATCAGCATGCTAATCATACCTGTTTTCCTCACTCTATGCCCTAAATTGCCAAGGTAAGACTGATTATTGTTTTATCCTATTAATGCTTATGATTGTGACAATTAAGGCTGTTTATCTCTCGAAATTGTGCTAATACGTTGTGATTTATGAAGATAGCGCAAGATGAGTTGACTGTAGGAAAGTGGAGCTGAACAAGTCTTGAAACAAGGGGCGTTCGTGATCCAAGGAGACCCTCAATCCTTCAATCATCAATTAAGGCACGTGGTTCCTATGTAACCCTCCAGACAGAGCCGTACAAAGTAGCTGTAACAGAATGTGCTACGATTGGGGGATCTTTAGTATAGCTGTCCGAATATTATGGCGATCTGGGAAGATCGCCACTTCTGGGCCAGCTTACAGCTCTTTCTCATTTTCTATATTTGCACCACACCATGTTTTGTAACAACCCGTGTTATTCAGGGCGCCTGAAGATCAGAGATCTTCATGGCTGCCCTTTGTAATAGGATCGGCTGTTATGGTCCGTATGTATAAAAATGAGGGGCTGCCTCGACCCAGGGGGTTGGAAAATAGATAATTCATTCTTGTATTGACAGGGGAAGTGATCTGTATTCATTCTTCTTTTTAATACAAAGAGTTACCGCCGATTTAAGGGAGCTGTACATTGTTCATCCAGCGTCTCTGTGCGAAGGCTGGGCTCGCCTTCCGCAGAGACTGCTGAGTTAAAGTAGGATCTCTGAATTTATTATTGTGTGATGTTCTGTTGATCATATTGCTTGTGTACGCAGCAGTGGCATGTGTGAATTTGCAGTATTACATTTTCTTGAGATTGGTGATTGCTATAGATTAACAGTCAACTGAGTAGGAGGTTTCCTTTATGCAATTCATTCAATAAGCTGTACACAACTTTGTTCATCTCGCGGTTTCAGATTGTCATCCCACGAATTCCCGCAATTATTTTACTGTTACAGTTGTTAACTTTCATTTCTGCAATTTAGTTCTTTAGAGTAGCTGAACTTGATTTACTGCAATTGAATTTCTAGACTACGCTCCGTTTCTGTTTGTGGATTTCAAGAGTGGTTAGATCAAGTAGGCAAAGCATTTATTCTGGGATATGAGTAGGGTTTCCTTTCTGTCTGCAATTGTCATTTGAATCTGATTTCATTTCCTGTTGATATATGGTAGGAAGCAATTGAATTGTAGTGTTTAGAAGGTTGGTGGGATTGCACAGGTTCTGAGGGATGAACATGGTTGTTAAGAGTAAAATGTTAATTACAATGATTTGGTGTTTAAGCATAAATTGTGCATCTATCCTTCAAAATAAAAGACTTTCCTGGGTTGACAATAAATCTCGTATGCTCTGTGTGTTGATAATAATCTATCTGCATTTAGGGTGCTCGACAACCTACTCCTAGCTCCTCCGTTTAGGCTAACTCCTAACGAAGCCAAGGGGGGTAGTCCCTAACAAAGAGTTTTCTATGGCTCAATGTTTAAGTTAATTTTTAGATGTTTCAGATGCGGATGGGTGTTGTTTAGGAGTTATTGTGATTTAAGATGATTAATGTGATGAATTTAACACAAGACAAAGCAATCCACGTTGCTATCACTGGAATTGAAAGATAGACAAATATTTGAGAGCTTCACGAAATAGATAAAGCATTCACAGATATGATTTATAATCAAACATTCGATGGACAAATGGCCCAGATTATCAACAATGCTAAAAGATGGGACCAGTGCCTATGGAGTCAATTTATCAGAGATGCTTTGAGTGTAAATATGTGGATCCCAAAAGATGCCAGTGAATGTTAGGTTTTGCAAGTGCTCTAGGTAAGTTTTAAAATTTTTTTGTTTGTGATCTTCACTTATGGTGGCTGGATGTCCTAATCGGTAATACCTTCAGTTGCTCCGTTCGAAGACATGACGGACCTGTCTGGGGTCAAAGGTAAGTGTTCAATAACTTAACTACCAGTGCCCAGATTAGGTAGCCCGACGCCCACACTTGGAATTTGCCCACATGCCTCGGTATTTATCGAACAACGCCGGTGCGTTGGTTATGGGAAAAAGTTTTAGTTAAGTTCCTCTTGTGGGGTTTAGAGATCCAATGCCGTTTCTGGGTATTTCGATCGAAGATCGGTCAGAGCATACTCCGGCAAAGAGGGAAGGGGGTTAATTAATTAAAGGGATGTGAGTTGCGAATTTTATTAAGTTAATTAATTAAAACTCTCCGACAGAGAGCGCTCTTGACCTCGTCTTATGACAGTGGTTCAAGAGACTTAGCTAATCTATATGCTTGATGCAAGGATATGCAGTGGGAATGCTCTCCGATAGAGAGTGCTCTTGACTTGGATTACGGCAAGTTCAAGAGACTTTTTAAGATTAATTGATTAACTTATTAAACAATGAAAAGACGACTCTCCGATAGAAAGCACTCTTGATCTACAAAGTGAGATTCAAGAGATTTCTACTTTAAATAGCTGAATTACTTGTGAAAGATACAAAAAATTAAAAGATGAAGTAATCAACCTAGTTAATGAAACAAAATGGGCTAATCTAACAATTAGTATCTACTTTGCAAGAAAAATGAAACTACTCTAAGTACTCGAAAGAAATCTAAGCTCAGAACAAACAACACTCTTCCCCAAATGGGGAAGAAAAACCAAGTATGGGAGGCCCTATCCCACTTAGCCTTGTTTTATTAATGAATTACAAATGCCTTTGGAACTTAATCCTTGTCAGGACTTTGAGAAGTAACTTAAGTAAAAATGAAAAACTTTTATGAGTTTGTACAAAGGAGAATGACTTCTTTTTTGGCTTTGGATCCTTGTCTTTGGATCTAGCTCTGCTTGCTCTTTCTTGTTTGGTTTCGCTTTTGGTTCACCTGTGGATAAGAGCTCTAAACAACGACTAGTGAGAGTGTTAGGAAACCAAATTTAATCTGTGATTCGAAAAAATTAAGTGGATGAGAAGACAAGTGCCTTATGAGATGAAACAGGAGATCAAAACAATGGAATGAGACCCAAAATCAAAACTTGGAAAGGATTAGGCAAGCTCACCGTTTTTTATGTAAAATGCACGATTTTTGGCGAAACGACTTGGGATTTTTTGCGAATTTAAAATTAAAGATTTTTTAACGTTTTAGGCTAATTTCTAGAATCTGGAAAATAGCATAAAATTGCAGAAAATCAGTAAAAAAACAGCAAGTACGAAATGGCACGCTTTTCGAGAAAAAATAAAAAAATTAAAAAAAAAAGATTTTTGAAAAATTTTGAAAATTTTTCTGATTTTTTAATGAATTTCCAGAATTTAGAATTAATAGAAAAAGTAAAAAATCAGCCCAAAAAACAGCGAGCTTGAAATGGCACGCTTTTCGAGAAAAAGTCAAAAAATTAAAAAAAATAAAAATTTAGAAAAATTTAGAAAAATTTCTGATTTTTTAATGAATTTCCAGAATTTAGAATTAATAAAAACCACAGAAAACCAGCAAGCCCAAAAAATGGAAAATTTGCACTTTTTTTTTTGAGAAAACTCGTGCACGTTTTCCAAGGCAAAAAGAAAGATGGATTTAAAAAGGAAATGAAACTAGATCTTTAAAAATGAACTTTTAGAAAGATGGATCTAGCTTTGAAAAAGTAGATCTAAGGCTAGAAAGCCTAGATCTAACTTAGTAGAAGCCAAGCAAGCTTGAAATAAAGATTTAAATGACTTGATAACTTCTACAAAAGTGGAAAAGAGGTAGGATAGAACCTTGAAAATGGAGATCCACTTGTAGCAACCAAAGTAACCAATAGATTTTTTTGAAGTTTGTGGTTTGATGGATGAAGCAAGCAAGCCCTTCACTTCTTGATTTCTTAAAGTAGAAGACTCCCTTAGGCACCTGTAGAATGAATGCATAAACCAAACAAGAGCTCTTGTGTTTGGGAGAATACCTGAAAGCCACAAAACTTAAGAGAAAAGCATAGATCAAATAATATTGTGCTAGATTGTTAGCCTTCTAATCACAAGATCATATACTTAAGAATCAAAAGAAATGAACTAAGAATGGTATCACCTTGAACAAGATGAAGCATGGCACACAAATAACTCCCACATGGACCTCCAAAGTCTTCTTGCTTTATTCAAATTCAAAAGATATTACAAATTTTTCCAGAGTGTACTTGCACAAATTCTCCATCCCAATAGAGCTGAAAGAGCCTCTATTTAACAAATGAGAGAGTGCTAAAACCCTAAAACCAAAAACCAACCCTAACCAGCTTAGCCACCTAACAAAGAGCCCAGACCTAAACTGGAGAACCGGGAGTGAGAGGAGGCCTCCACCCAGGCAAGGTGCCCCCACTCCAAACCTGTGCACTGAAAACAAGCCAAGGATGAGCCCACATGTGTGATGTAGGTAAGCTCATCCTTAGGTCTGGCTGGAGCCTCCGTTAGGTTTGGGAAGCCCACTGATGGTGCAAGCTTTAGTCTTCACCTCGATCAAATCACCGGACCAATGAGTGCTTTCCATCTCATCTTTAGCTGGAGATGACATGTCTGATAACTGATAATAAATTAATTGCTCTCTTAATGATGATTGAAGCTGAGTTATGATAACTCCAATCATCATAAGTGTTCCATGAGATGTCATTTAGCCTTTTACTTTACTAAATTTGGTTTAATTTGGAGAGTTTTAGTTTTCTCCAAAATAATCATTTTTTTTAATAAAAATCATTCTTTTTACTAAAAATCATTTTTTTTACTAAAAATCATTTTTTACTCAAAACTGACTTTTCTGAGTAAAAAGACATTATGTGTCTGATTGCTGATCTGAAAGTTGGTTCTGACTGGTTGGCTGATCAAGAATGATTTTTGGCTTAAGGTTAGAGCCTTCAATCACTGAATTCTGAGTTCGGATCACGAACGGGTTTTTTCCATTTAATTTATGGAAAAATTAACCCAAAAAACTTAGGAAAAGTAATCAAAAGTTAAAAAATAATTTTTCACTGTTCGAAAAAAGATTTTTTCGAAATTTTTTTATGTGTCCAGATGACTTAGGACATGACCATGATCTATCTAAATAATGTCTAGTAGGCTTATAACACTTAGTTGGGCTCTAATAACCCCCCAAGGCCCAGAATTCAACATCGGGCATTCCAGCTTTGGAGGAAGTGGTAGAAAACCTCGTCAATTATACTCGGCTGAAGGCAAAGCATAATTGTCAGGGGCAAAAAACTCCTTGGAATACCCTATTTGCGATTCTACATCTTAGGAGACCGAACCACTCAAAAATATCCTACTAGCACATTTTATTACAAACCCCGTGGGGCCATGGTCAAAATTATTCAAATAAAAAAGTGACTAGCCAATATTGGCTAGACAAGCAGATGGATCAACTGATACACTGGAATCAGACTTTGAACAAGTCTGTCAACCGGCGGCTCCTCAGGTAACCCAACTATGGTACAAAAAGTTGGATAACAGGACCCTTATCCTTGGAAAGGGTTTGAAGACATCCAAGTTCATGATCTCTCTTTTGTTCCAGGCTTCCAGCCCCATTCCGATGAAGATAATGACGTGTACTTAGCTCATCATTGACGTGATTTTGTCTTGGATTGTTGCCACATACAAGGGAAGAAGCCCTAGCATGGATGCTATGATAAGGTGGCTTCATCGGTTATATAATTTCATTTGATTGGTTCATTTTATCATGATTAGAGTAGGTAGGTAGGATGAATAAGCTCTTGCATGAGCATTTGATGTGTACTTAGCTCATCGTTGACATGATTTTGTCTTGGATTGTTGCCACGTACAAGGGAAGAAGCCCTAGCATGGATGCTATCATAAGGTGGCTTCATTGGTTATATAATTTCATTTGATTGGTTCATTTTATCATGATTAGAGTAGGTAGGTAGGATGAATAAGCTCTTGCATGAGCATTTGATGTGTTGTGTGAAAGAAGAATTGTGTGTTGTGGTGAAGTTTTTGGTTTTGGTGGTTAAGCTAACAAGTGCCTGGTAGAGATTCTAAGGTTCTCACATGCTTTCCTTTGCAAGATCAAGCACGTGTCCTGTAGTTGGAGCCAGATGTTACACCCATTTTTGCATGGGTGTGCTCTAGTTCAAAAAATGAGGCTATTCTGGGCACTTTGAAGCAATTCTGGGCAATCCAACAGTGTCCTGGGAATGAGAGAAGGAATTTTGGGTACTCTAGCAGTGTTGAAGAAAGACATAAATCAGTCCTGGGCATGATTTAGGCAATGCTGGGCACCGTTACAACTTTGAGAAGGAACCCTGGGCATTTTTCAGGGATTTTTAAGGGTGTTTTAACTTTTGACCATGAAGAAGTGGTTCTGGGCATGTAGCAGAGACCTACAGTAGGCCATATCCAAGCCCGAGCGCAAATAAAACAAATCTGGGCACTAAACTGTCACTGACAGCCATTTTTATGGTGAAATAACAGTGCAAATCCATATTATCCTCCATTTTGGGCAGTCAGAAGTAATGAGCAGCAGTCTCTGGTCTAATCTGGGCTGTTATGATAAGGTTCTTTCAACTTTGCAGTCCTGAGCATCAAACAGCCATACATTTATCAACAGCAATAAGATGTAGTCACCTGCAGCAGCAATCAGTTTTCATATACTTCTGATTGGGGCGAATTGGTAGACATGTTTAGGCAGGATTTCGTTACTGTTTAAGGAGATTCTTCTTTCAGGACTTGGCGCCCTTGGTCTCACTTCATTTCAGCCCTGTCTCAGCAAGTAAGAAGAGGCCATCACCTTGGGAGAACATTTCTCACAAATCAGAGGAACAATGTCCAGTAGTTGCCAGCCTTGGAGGGAGGTTAACTTACAGGTTTAGGCACAGATATGTGGGGTTGCCCCTGTACTAGCAATGTCCAGCCTCTTCTTGGAGGACCCGCAGCCCTTTAGAAGGACGTCCTTCTTGCAGCCAAGCCTCAGATCCACCCTGTTTCAGCATCATGCCTCAGCCGCAGAAGTGAAGGAGGTATTCCTTTTTTTTTCTGCCCTTGAATCAGACAGTATGCCTCAGCTGCAGTAGCCCTAGCATCAGTGCACCTCTTTTGGCTGATTGGTGTTTGATAAAGTTTATCTTGGAGGCTGGTTAAGGTAATTTAAGGAGACGTACCCTTTTTGAGTTGTTGGGTGCCTTCATGAATTGGATTAGGGATTTCTTGTACACATCTTTGGGCCACCCCTTCTGACATCTTTGAAGAGTGAAGTTTGTGGACAACCTAGTAATGGAACAAATCTCATCATATGGTTTCTAGGGAAACCTTTGAGGGCTTGAGTTCATGCTTATGGGAGCCTTTTTCGTGGAAGGTATCTTGGCCTTGGAAACTTCTTGAAGACCCTTTGAAGGCTCATTTTTTTAGTATGTGGACAAATGGCTTGCTTCATATGTGGATGCTTAAGTGCTTATGTTGACAAGTGGACAAGTGGACAACATGGAGGGTATCAAACCCCTTGAAGACATTGCTTGGTGGACAAGCAATCTTGAGATAAATCTTTGGTGGCTTTCCAACCCCTTTTGTGGGCATTGCTTGATGAATAAGTTACCTTGAAGGAAGCCTTTGGAGTCTAATGCGGAAATCTTCGGGCTTGAGGAGCTTGGTGGGTTGAGGTTGTTAGTGATTTAGCTCGAGAGGCACTCTGCATGTTTTGTCTTGTATGTGGAAGTGACCATGCACTAGCTAGGCTACTTTACTTTGTAATGTCGTTTTATAAAGTTTAAAGTGAGTCTTATGTAATGGGACTTTTTATAAAGTATTCCCTTGATTTAATTTTATAAAGTGGCTTTATGAGATAAAGTGCACTTATTTCATAAAGTAAAAGGTGACTTTATTAAAATTAAATGTAACCTCTTTGGGGGGGAAAGTTTTTCAACCCTTGATCTTGAAAAGTCAAGATTTAATCTTGGTCTTTGGATTTAGGGAATGGGGAAGGTGAAAACTCACTCTCAAGTTATAAGAGAGAGCCTAGGGTAGTGTGCAAGACAAGTTGAAGGAAAGCATTTCCAAGAGTGAGCATTTTGGCTGGGCGATTTGCAGAGAGAGAGGGAGCTGCAATTTTTCTCAAGTGGGCACGAATCCCAAGGATAAATTTTTTTCTCAAGAGGGAATGAATCCCAAGGAGATGGGCATGTTTCCCAAGACATTTATTGTTGTTGTACCGTTTAGTCCGTATTGTACCTGTTGAGCACATTTTTCGAGGAGGCTCGTACAATGTATAGACTATTGGGCACACATTTTGAGGGTCGTACAGTGTACGGATTGTTGGGCACGATTTTTGAGGTTTGTTGGGCACGAAAATCGAGGCAAGTTGCTAGTGTGGAGGCTGTACAAGTCATACAGTCACCTGGGCACGTTTTTCGAGGTGGGAACGAAAATTGAGGCATTGGTACAATTATTTAATGCTGTAATTTAATTTTTTGCCTGATAAATGCTGCAATAAATTTCTCTTGGACTGGTTTTCCTCAGGCTGGGGTTTTTCCAGGGTCACATTGACCAAATTTCTGTTGTTTTATGGGTTTATCAGTCTGTTGTTTTTTATGTGATTTTTCGCTGCTACAGACTTAGTTTCAGTGTTTCATCTTGTTGGGTTATTGATTTAAATGCATGAGAGGTGTTTTTATTAATGACAAGTTTTAAGTCTGAAATCTGGGTAAACTAAGTGTTTGACAGAAGTCTGAATTTTTTGTCTATATTTCTACAGAAGTCACCACTTGGGAGTGTTGATGTTTTGTAGCGTGGACATGAATTTCCATGGGTGGGTGTCTTGCCCATGGGAATCGTCACCATGACCTCTTAGGTACTTAGGAAATTCACTTTAATTAAAAGGCTTATTAAAGTGAATGGCCTTTTATAATTAATTGGGGTTAATTTGGAGAAAAGCCTAAGTTTTGGGGCTTTAGTGATTTAAATGAAATGAATCTTAGACCTTCATCTCAAGTGAGTGGGATCTTATCTCAACCATTGAAGTTAAGGTTTTGGTTCATCCCAAAAGTATAAAAGGTAGCTAAGGGGAGAGGAGAAATACACAAGAGAGAAACTCAAGCATTGAGTGAGCATTTGGAGAAGGAATTTATGATTTTCAGTCTCTTGGGAAGCGGTGAAGGACTTTCATCCAAGGAGGAAAGGAGTTTCTGATTTCCAAGCCAAGGAGAAAAGATGACAGCAATCCGGGAGCAGCAGGAAACCATACCATTCAGGGAAGAGGTGTAGTTGGGAAACAAAATAGGCATAAAAAATTTGCGGGTGCAGTTGTACGGATTTCGTACAACAGTATGAAACAATATGTACAGATTCTGCACAACCATACAGATTCTGTGCAGGCAGGTATGTACATGATTGTACAACATGGATGCGTACAGTCCGCACAATTGTACGAATAGGGCAGTATAGATAGCATTTTTTTCCTTGTAAAGATCTTCAAGGCAGAATTTCAAAGGAATTTAATTTTCTGAAGGGCAGATTTTACAAGGTTTGTTGTGTAATTTTCAAGTCCATTTCCCAGTAAGAGAGTCCTTGTAAGCTTGGAATTTAATTAATGAAAATATGATTTTAAAGGGCATAAATTTTATCAACTATTGTGATTTGTTTCCTATTTTACTTCCCCTATAATTTTTTTTATAGATCTCAGTAGTGTAATTTAATCAGTGGGCTGAAAGTTAATTTTTGATGCAAGGAAACCACTAGGAATTAATTATTTAGGCTTGAGATCTGACAAATTAATAGGGAGAGGGCTTGGAGTTTATCTTGTGGACATTTCTTGGAGCATATTCTCTTGAAGTGGGCCTTTGGATGCCGTGTGGCATCAACCTACCATATAATCTTTACTTGTTGGAGGCATTCCCCCTTTGTTAGGGGCCCTATGTATCTCATCATTTTACTAGTGGCTTTGACCACCTTATTTTATTGTATTGTTAGCAGTTAGTTTCTTGAAGTGGGGATTTTGTATTATTTTACCCCACCCTTGGCTAAATTGAAGGAAAAAATTGTTTTTTTATTGTAAAGGAAGTTTTAGCCTCTCCTATAAATAGAGAGCTACTTCCTTATTTCGTTTTCATGGTTGGACTTTAAGATTTCTCTCTCTTTCGGAGCTTCATCGATATATCTTTCTTTTATACATTAATGGTGTTAAGTGTTCTTTCTATGTGATGAAAGTGTTGTCAATTCTTGAGACCTTTTTTTCTTCTACAAACCTCTCAAAGTTGTTCCTATGAATAATTGTTGATAACTCTTGGAAGGAGGACGTCTTGGCCTCTTGGCTCTCACATTCTCCTTTGTCAGCTTGGGTAAGTGTTTTAAACCTTGTCTCACATAGCACTGACTCCCTTGGAAAGGATTTTGAGAGATTTACCTTCTCCATTGTTGATTTTGGTTGGCTAGAGACTTTCCTCCATTGAATCTCCCTCTTGTAGACCTTGAAGTCCATCGTTTATCCTCATTGGGTAAGTGACTAATTTCCATAATCCCGATTAACTTCCATAGTCCCGACCCCTAACCTTTGAAGGAAGTAGACCAACTCTTGAAGGGTATTCTTCTTGGCCTCACTTTCCATTTGATTCACCTTGACTCCATTGCCTTGGTTGGATATTGGAAATTGAAACAGTAAAAATATGTTTCTTACAGGAAGACCCAGTGTAAATAAGATAAATATTCCATGAATGAAATACAATATTAAATGATAAAAGATATAAGATGTGATGATTTGCAATTACATTGATATGGCTTTATATAAGCCTTATTGTTCCTTTTCAAATGAAAGGGTAGATCTCTTTACTTTTTCTAGTTAAATAATTAATCATTTCTATTTATTAATTATTAATTATTAATATTAATAATTAATATTGATACTTAATGTTTATATTTAGTTATATGTCATATTATGTTACATATATTTTTATATAACATTGCCTTCCTCTTAAGGGAAGCTTTGTCCTCAAAGCTTATTGAAGACAAAACTTACATTTGATTTCTTGCTTGTAATGTCATCTCTCGATCTTTTGTTTTAATAATTGCGACACTTGACAAAACATGACGATACGAGTTATGAATACCCAAGAAAAAATGCCGCATTGTTCGTGAAGTGGTCCATCCGAGATCTATCTTCATTGGAGTTGTTTGTTAATCGCTTTGTTGGATGGAACTCTCATTTTCTGCTTAGCTTGTTCATTTTGTTTTCTTTCTCTTATGAAATCGGAACTCCTTTGTTTATATTCATTTTGACCCTGTCGTTGGTCAAATTGCTTTTTGTAATTTGGGTGTCGATAAGGAGTTATTGTTGTTTGTTTTTTTGCTGGATTGACTTCCTTTTGAATTGTGACGAGGACTGAATTTGTATTTGTTTCTTCTTTCTCAACTTGAATTTGTTTTCCGGAGAGTTTGGATGCTTCCTTTTGGATTTGAACTAATTTATTCTCTAATAGATTATTATTATTTTGAATCTTCTCGAACCTTTCGTCTTGTGATAATTTGTCATCTTTTAACTTCTTAATTTGTTCTTCTAGTTCTTGATTAAGATTTCTCAGACGATAGTTTTCTTCTTGTTGTTTTAGTATTCTTCCTTCAAGGTCTTCATTGGAAAGTTCCAGCTTCTGACTATTTTTTAGTTTCTTGGTTTTTCGTGAGTAATGTCTTGTTATGAGTTCTTAGTCGAAATAGTTCTGTGGTATTGCTTGCTAATTTTCCATTGATTTTCGCAATTTCTAGTTCGTGCTTCTTTTTAGTGTCGTCATACTTTTGCTGGAAATCTTCTTTTGTTGCTGATGTTGGCATATCTCTGATTCTTGACTTTTTAGCTTCCTCTGGATTTGCGCCAATTCATCATCTTTGTCCATGATGAGCTTGTTTTAACGCTTTATGTCTTCTAAATCGTTATCACTTCTATACGGTGATTCTTCGTTATCTTCGAACTTTTTGATTGTCTTTAAGGTCTTGGTTGTGATTTTTTAATCGAGATATTTCTTCATTCTTAGTTGATAATAGTTTCTTGATATCTTCATTAGCTTTTTCCAGTTTTTTATTTTGATCTTTTGAGTGATGATTCTCTTATTCTATCAACTTATGAAGAATGATCTGCTTACTCATCTCAAAATGTAGATTTTTATTGCTTTCCTTGTAGTATCCTAATTCGCTTTCCAGTTTCTTTGATTGCATCTATGAGTTACCTTGATCGTGTTTCATAATAAAATATTTACCACACACATATTAGACAGGAGCGATTGTCATTCTTAAAAAATGTTGGGTATTGGAGTTCCATGTCGCAGTAAGGACACTTAGTCCAAAATTTGGATTTATATATGGAGTCCATAATTTCTTCAACAAATCCACAATTTCTTGGACAGGAGCGATTGTCATTCTTAAAAAATGTTGGGTATTGGAGTTCCATTTCGCAGAAAGGACACTTAGTCCAAAATTTGGATTTATATATGGAGTCCATAATTTTTTCAACAAATCCATAATGGGCTTCAATGACTTCTTCAATATCTTCTGAGACTTGATTTTTGCTCTTTTTAATATCTTCTTGGTCTTCTATTTTTGTATTAAATAATAATTGTAGTGACAATTATTAATTAATAATTATAATTATTGTTTAAAATAATACTATTTTTTTCTAATGGGGAGCACTTAGAACTTTAAAAGTAATAAGTCTTATTATTGATATAATAATAATATTATATGTAAGGGTTGATCAAAAACTGTTGATTTTTGTACCTAGTCAGATGTTCCCTAAGTGGCTTTATTTTGCCTAAGTCACTTAAGAGGGAAAAATGTGACCCTCACATTAAAGTCACTTAAATGTGATTTTAAGACTATAGTCACTTTTGATAAAGTAAGTGAGTGAGTGAATTTATTTATGGGAAATAAATAAATGAGAATTTCACTCACTTGGAAATTATAAAAAGGGGTGAGGGAGGCAAAAGTGAATCACTTGTTCATTTTTCAAGTGAAGGAGAAGAGAGAGCTCAAGGAGGTCGATTTTGCTCAAGGAGGTCAAATTCCAGGTTAGGGTTTGAAGCTGAAGAATTCAGTGTTTTGCTTGCACGGTTCCCGAGGTGTACGGCCACATTTATTGCTGGTGTACGGCTGCATTAATTGCCAGAGTACGACTGCATTTATTGGCACGATTTTCGAGGAGGAAGTACGGCTGATCTGCACGATTTTCGAGGTGTACGGTCTACTGTCAGTGCATTAAATGCTGCACGGATCCCGAGGAGTACGGACTGTGTACGGCAGAGCTAATCAGCAT
>LPNX010930482.1:0-10647 GCA_001517045.1 Pseudotsuga menziesii | reverse complement strand
GTATATGGCAGCCAGTCAGGCTACTTGTGAAGCACTGTGGCTTCGCAAGTTGTTGGTGGATTTATTTGATCAGGAGCTTAGGCCCACCGTCATTTACTGTTACAATCAGAGTTGCATACAGCTATCTGAGAATCCAGTATTCCATGACAGGTCGAAGCATATAGAGATCAAGTACCACTTCATCCGAGATTATGTTCAGAGAGGAGCAGTTGAGCTTCAGTACATTTCCACAGATGAGCAGGTAGCTGATGTCTTGACAAAGTCTTTGGGGAGGGGCAAGTTTGTCTTCTTCAGGGACAAGTTGGGAGTGGTACGGAACACCTTCCTCGGTAAGAGGGAGTGTTGATTTTTGTACCTAGTCAGATGTTCCCTAAGTGGCTTTATTTTGCCTAAGTCACTTAAGAGGGAAAAATGTGACCCTCACATTAAAGTCACTTAAATGTGATTTTAAGACTATAGTCACGTTTGATAAAGTAAGTGAGTGAGTGAATTTATTTATGGGAAATAAATAAATGAGAATTTCACTCTTTACTTGGAAATTATAAAAAGGGGTGAGGGAGGCAAAAGTGAATCACTTGTTCATTTTTCAAGTGAAGGAGAAGAGAGAGCTCAAGGAGGTCGATTTTGCTCAAGGAGGTCAAATTCCAGGTTAGGGTTTGAAGCTGAAGAATTCAGTGTTTTGCTTGCACGGTTCCCGAGGTGTACGGCCACATTTATTGCTGGTGTATGGCTGCATTAATTGCCAGAGTACGGCTGCATTTATTGGCACGATTTTCGAGGAGGAAGTACGGCTGATCTGCACGATTTTCGAGGTGTACGGTCTACTGTCAGTGCATTAAATGCTGCACGGATCCCGAGGAGTACGGACTGTGTACGACAGAGCTAATCGGCACGAATTTCGAGGTAAAGTACAGTCTGAATTTAATGCTGTACGGACTGTGTACGGACTGCAATAATTAGGGCACGAATTTCGAGGATCCTGTACGGCTGATCTGCTGTACGGCCTGCTATCTGATTTGGCACGAAATTCGAGGAGATGTACGGTCAGGGTTTGCTGTACATGTGCATTTATTGCTGAGAGAAATTCTGGTGGAGATAAGTTGTATTTTCATCTTTCATTTTCTGTCTTACATTTTACTGAAGAAATAATAAAAGCTCTCATCTCAAACTGGTTTTCCCCGTGGGGGTTTTTCCAGGGCAAATTTGCCAAAAATTACTGTGTCAAATTTTATGGTGTGCATGTGTTTATTTACAGCCTGTTAGTTGTTTTCAGCGTGTTTAAATTGTTCAGAGAAATTTCATAAGTAACTTCAAGCCTATGCATAACCGGCTGAAGTGAAACTCACGAAATTGTTCATTAAACCAGCAAGCTGTTAAACAAGGTTTTTCAACAAAAACCTATACAGGTCAAAGACCCAGTTTTGGAGAAGCTCTAGAAAATATTGGCCACAAGCTGGAATCTACTCAAGAAGGGGCTCTGATACCAATGAAACAGTAAAAATATGTTTCTTACGGGAATACCTAATGTAAATAAGATAAACATTCCATGAATGAAATATAATATAAAATAATAAAAGATATAAGATGTGATGATTTACAATTACATTGGTATGGCTTTATATATAAGCCTTATCGTGCCTTTTCAAATGAAATAGTACATTTCTTTACTTTTTCTAGTTAATTAATTAATCATTTCTATTTATTAATTATTAATATTAATATATATTAATATTAATAATTAATATTGATACCTAATGTTTTTATATAGTTATATGTCCTATTATGTTATATATATTTTTATATAACAGAAATGCTCTCCAGTCTCTCCATTGCCTATTAAAAAAACCCTAAAAACTCCAAACCCCGTTTTGCTAAGGCTATCTCTTCCAAATCACCTTGTGCCCTCATTGTGATAACGTAGAAATCCTATCTCGGGGATGCCCCCTCAAGTTGAAGAAGAGCCAACCGAAAGTGCATAGAGGTGGTTATCTAGGTGACAGTGGGTAACACCTCATTGTTGCTATGGACTAGTGGCGATCTTTGGGGCTTTAACTACACCGCTAGTTTGCATGGTAACAATGAGCATCAAGTTTTTCATAGCATATTCACTTTTGTCATCCCAAGAGCAAGGTTACAACGTTATCATTGTTGAGCTAGATTTTGTATAATGCACACTACATTCCCAAAGGAAAATATTTGTAGACCATGTTCCATAGATTCCCCTTCTAAGGGTCCATCGCAAGGGTAATGTCTCAACACTTGGTGTACCATTTGTCAATTACTACACAATCACTTAGGATATTTTATCAAGGTTTTGTCACTAGGGTATTCATCATGCTCATGCACCATTGAGAACCAAGTCATGTTTACCGGCTCACTCCATCTTTAATCGATCCACTTGTAATGATGCCCTTACAACATTTTCTTTGATTTGTTCCCATCCAAGTCAATAAGGCTAGATGATCTTCTTCCATTGTTATTCTTCTTTAGCATCATTCTATAGGGTTTTACTTGATATTTTCTTATACTTAGTTGTCTTGGATAGGCCCCTTCTAGGTTAGGCCACCACATACATTTCAACCTTTTCTTAGAGACCAAGATCTTGTGTCCAACCCATTTCCAAATTTGTCTTGTTATTCAAGGCTTTATTTGAGTTTATTAAGTCACTTCACCATTGACTTCAATTTAGGGACACATGCCTACTCATATCACTTGATTGCTGAGATCCTAAGTCACATGACACGTAGACATGGGACACGAAGACCAAAAAAATAGGACACGGGGGACACGTTTTATATATATATATATATATATATATATATATATATATATATTAAATCTATATATATATATTTATTAAAAAAATACATAAAGATCTACATTTTTTAAAAACTAGAAGTATATAGTATATACAATGTACATCAATCATAATATCATTCAATTGAAATTTGACAATGATGAATCAAGAATAAAATTATCAATGATCATGAACTTTGAAGTTTGAACCATAAACTGCATATTTGATATTTCTCGCTAAACCACAAATCTCAAAATGTATTACATAGATATCGAGAGAATGCCACCGACAAATACAAAATAAAGTAGATACTACTTAGCACAAAGTCTAGTATCTACAATACTACTAGATACAAAATGAAAATACTAAATAGCCACAGGTAAGAATATCATAGCTCATCAATGGTACTAGCCATTGTCAATAATCCTCCTGCTCCTCCATGTCAAAATTAGCATTACTGTCGTAGCTCTTTTCCTCGATCCTCCTCCTCTATACCCTTTTTGACAGGACACATGTCCAGAATCAGGACACGTTCCTAGCAGGTGTCGGACACGTGCTGGAAAGTGTCTAGATTTTGGTACACGAAAATTTTGGTGTCGGACACGTATTAGGGCAAGTGTCGTGTCCAACACGTGGAATACGGGACACGGGCCCTATTTGGAAGTGTCCTGTTACTTAGCTGAGATCCAATATCTCACTATTGATTCAATCCCTTTTCCCCCACCATATACCAACTCATTACTCATGAGGTTTTATCTCTTCAATCATAAGCCTTTTTGCACTAAACATCTTAAATCAATCCTTGGCTTCCATTTCCTCGATTGATTTAACCATGATCTTTTCCCAAACTATTTTCAAGTGTCCAAGCCCATTACCAACTGGCAGCTCTAGCTTCAACTAAGCATCTATAGTATCAGCGTTCTCCTTAAATTCACTACTCCTTTCCATGGGGTTCATTCTATTGATGCACATATAAGTCCTTTCACAAAGGTTTGCAAAAACAACTCATGAATTTATCCTTTATGCATGATGCCTCGTTTATAAATGACAACACAAATATTCAATTAACTGTGATTTCTACTTCTATACCAAGTCACCAGTGCACTTGATGAAGTCGTGTATGCCTCTTCAAGAATGATTTAGTGCAGGAAAAGCAAATTTCGTAAATTTAGAATAATGTATAGTTTCTTTTTAATGAACATTCGTCATGACTCATGGAATCCATAGGGAGTTTGCAAATTTTTTATTCATGGGTGAAAGACAATGGCATTTATTACTAGCACTTATTGCAAAAGTCATCATTGATCCTAAGACAATAATTGCACAAAAATGACGTTCCTCATTAATTGCATAATAAGAACATCATCACTATTCTAAGTTCATTGACATTAAGATTTGTCGTCATCATCAAATTCTATCTATTAGCACCCAGATTGGATTTCTTCAACCAATTTGAGTGCCTAATTTTGTTTGTGGGTGCATTTTAGGATGGATTGGTTGGTTGGTCCATCAATGAAGCATCAATGGTTTGTGAGTGCCTTTTTAGACTTGGCACATGGGCACATGTTTTGTTATCCAGGGGTTGATGGTAGCACAGGTTCTTGAGCAGGTTGTACATATTTACAGGTACCTCTAATGGAGAGTTTTCGGTAGAGCAGGTGTTGACTAAATTGTCATTGATGCCAACAGGTGTGTGTTAATGTGTCTTGGTGCCCCTTTGAGGAGCCTTTGAGGGTTGAGTAAGTGTCAGTGTCAAAGGAGACCTTTTGACTTTGTCCAAGCACAAGTCTGAAGCCCTTGGAGCCCTTGGTACATTGCCAAAAGCCCTGAAGAGTGGTCCTGTACCCTATGGTTTACCAGTACCACACCCATGCCCTTTTGTCTTAGATTGTGTCCTTGATGGGTTGGAAAAGTTGTAAGAGTCCAAATGACCCTTTCAGTGGTCATTTGCGAGAAGCCCAAGCACTCCCACACCTTGATGGTCTTGTTTATGAAGTTGTGGTAACTGAACTAAAGTCCTTAAAACCATTACCTTTGGTCCCCTAGCCTACATCTACCCTATCATTACATAATGATACCTTTGTACCTTTACACCAGCCCCTTAAAACCCACAAGATCCATAAAATCCTTAACCCTAAAAATAATAAAATCACTAACTAAAGAAAATAATAAACCTAATCTTTAATAATTAAAACCATGTAAATTTTATAAATTACTTAAAAACATAAAAATAAAATGAAATTCCTTTACTAAATAAAAAGGTGGTTATTTAAGAATAAATAATTTTTTTTTAATAAAATATTGTTAACTTTAAATAAAACTTATAATTCACCTAACAAGTAGGCCCCATTAACTTTTCATGTATATAAATACACACTCGTTACCTTTTAAAAAAAAGATATACATATGCAAGTGATAAGTGGCTCTGAGATATTTCGGTGAACTGAGGTAAAGAGTGGACTCGGGAAATTCGGCAACAGCAGTATGTAGCAGCCACAGGTGTATTCTTCAAGCAAGGTTTTAATATTTTTCTCTCCAACTTTAGGGTATACTGTCCACTGAGGCAGACGCAGTACAGGTCATTCTCAAGTCTGGAAATTTTGGGTGTACTTACAAGACTGTGTTTTCTTATGATTGTAGTTTTATCCTGGTTGTTGTGCCAGTTGGATGAAATCGTGCATATATACTGGAGGCTATCACTGATATGAAGAAGTGATGAAAATAGCAGCAGTTGACTAAGCATATTGTTCTAAGTATCATACACTCAGTTTGGCTACTATAACACTGTTCTTACGAAACATCAAGGCATCCGAAGGCACAGTCTTCCCTGATCACATGAAGGCATTAGAAGAATTTTGATCTAGCACAAATCTTGAAATAAAAGAAGGGAAAAGTCAGATTGAAGGCATATGATCTTCCTGAAGACATCCAAGGACACAAGGCAGCAATTCTATTTTATTGTCTATGGACAGATCTGCGGTATATATCAGACTTTACGAGGACTGAATTTAGGACACGAATAGAAGACCTTCTAGTTTCAATTCGAAGGTTTATACAGTCCGTATCAATGTGAAGCATACGAATTTCAGAGAATGTTTTGATGACGTTCTTGGCAGCTAAACTGAGGTTTTTACATTGGGTTTTACTGAGGTTCTTCGCTGAGTTTCTAACTCGTGGATTGAGGGTTACAGCAGACTCTTTCTTTCACTCTTGAATTTCTTTTCAAGACAGCAGATTACCCAAACTTCTCCACAGTGATTTTCATTGAAAATAGTCTGAGTTTTGCATAATTGCTTGGTGTCAGTTGACTGAAGTTTTGCAGCAGCAGAACAATCCTCTTTTGAAGGTTGTTACAGTCCAAGTTGTGCATTGAACTGAGGCATACAAAGTTTCCACAGAGACCCGAACTTCTCCTTTGTCAATCTGATTACGTTGGTCTTTAGTTGCTTGGTTGAAGTCTGCTACAAGATGACCTGCAAGGTCATCTCCAGAGTTGAGGTCTGAGTTGTCTTACATCTACAAAGTCATTAACTACAGCAAAGGTATGTAATTGTCTGAAAATGGTATATATATATATATATATATATATGAAGATTGCAAGCAAATACAACAGTGTGAACGTATACACTGATGTACATTAGTATGTGAGCAAAAGCATGTATATTTGTGTGTACAAGTGTAGAAGTATGGTATGAGTTAGTGGTGATGAACTAAGTGTGAGTAGTATTGACTACAATGGTATATATATGGTAAAGCTATGATGCACTCCTATTGATGTGATGACACATGCCCTTATGATAACAAGGATATGAAGCTGAACATGCATGCTATGGTGTGATGACAATCTTCTATGCATTATGACGTATACTTGATACATGGTGATGATGATGTGATGATGCACTCTATGATGTACATGCACTCCTACAGTTTATGATGATGATACATATCCTATGATGGCATGTTCAAGAGACTGATGTTTCACAGAACTTGTTGATAAACCAATCTCCTTGATGATGAACTGTATGATGATGATGAGATGAGTAGATCTTGATGATGACATGTTCAGACCTTGATGTTTGATGACTTGACAGTAACCAGCAGTGTTGATGAGCAGCTTGACGAGCAGTATTGATGTTTGATATGACAGTGATGACATGAGCAGAAAGATGATGTGATAGTATTGACTACATGGATGATTTGACAGTGACTAGAGTGTAGAGATTATCAGCAGTAGAGTTTGGTGTGTGACAGGTCCACAGGTTCGACAACCTTCTTCTTATCAAGGTGGCAGGACGGGGCAAGGAAAGGAGGTCGTAGCCTCCTTTCGGTGGAAGCCGGAAAACTAGGGAGTGGCAGCTTCCTTCAGCTCGTAGCCTGTAAATCAGGGGGTCGTACCCTCCTTCCAGTTGAAGCTGGAAAATTGAAGTCTATATAATAAGGGAGTTGTTCCCTCCTTCTAGTTATTTCTGGAAAACTATTTTTAAAAAGGCTTCTGTGGTTTAACCCCCAAAACTTGGGTTTCCACGTCAAAAACTATTGTGTACTGTGCATCTTGTTATTTTTATACACGTTAATGATGTGCTGTGATTGGTGGTCAACAACCTGCTTTTGATTAAAGTTTTTTAAATAGTATAAATACTGATTCACCCCCCTCTCAGTATTTCAACAATTGGTATCAGAGTGGGTTCCTTCAGAACAGACTAACCGCTGGAAGGTAATCATGGGGAAATTTGCTAAACAAAGAAAATCTGGAACACCCTTGTTTGATGGGAGCAACTATGCATTCTGAAGCATAAGAATGAAAGCCTTCATAGAAGCTCAAGGAATCGAAATATGGCAGAGTATCGAGAATGGGTACAAAGTACCAAAGACCGTGCCAACTGATGCAGGTGAGCTGGTTCAATACAACAACAACTCAAGGGCCAGAAATCATCTTCTAAGTGCTATTGACGAATCTGTGTTCAACGAAGTGATGAACTGTCCCTCTGCAAAGGAAATGTGGGACAAACTCCAAACCACATATGAAGGAGACAACAAAGTCAAAGAAGCCAAACTTTAGACTTATAGGGGACAATTCAAACAACTAAGAATGAATGAAGACGAAGACATAGCAGCCTATATTCTTCAGGTTGATCAGCTCATGAATACCATCAGAGGTTTGGGAGAAGAGGTTGAGGAGACTATAGTTGTTCGAAAAATTCCAAGAACTCTTCCCAAAAGGTTCAACCCCAAGATCTCTACCTTAGAAGAAAGAACAGATCTAGATATTATGACAGTGGATCAACTGCATGGGACTTTAGTAGCTTACGAAATGAGAATTGAAGATGAAGATACGTCAAGAAAGGAAGCAGCATTCAAGGTCTCCTCCAAACAAGCTGGGAAGAACAAATCAACGGAAGACAAACCGACAAGTGATGAATCCGATGATGAAGAAATAGCCAATTTTGTTCGGAAATTAAAGAGAGGCACTAGAAAATACAAAGGTAAGCTACCTCTTAAATTTTTTTCATGTGGAAAGATAGGTCATTTTCCTTCTAAATGTCCATATGCAAAGAACTTAGATGGTGAAGAGGATGACAGTTTTAAACCGTACAAGAAGTACAATAATTACAAGAATAAGAACAGAAGAAAGTTTGCAAAGAAGAAAAGTCTTTACACAAAAAGAGACAATAGCTCATCCAGTGGTGACTACGATAGTGACAGTGATTCTGATGATGATGATGAACCAGACAAGGTACTCTTTATGGCAATAAGCTGGAATAAGGATCATAATAGTAAGGAAGAATCCGAAGATGAAGGAGAAGTAGATCTTGAGGCAGAACTTGTAAGCGCCTTGAAAGAGCTGAAGAAAGTCAGGAAGGAAAATAGATTGCTTAAGGAAGAGGAACAACGGTTTGAACAAACCATTGTTGACTTGAAGACCAAACTAGAAGAAGCCAAACAAGTTGAAGACTCTCTTACTGAACAACTAATAACAAATATAAGAGAAAAGGAGAATCGTGAGGCTGAGATAGTATCTCTGAAGAACAAGCTTCAAACGAAAGATATCGCAAAGGGTTATGAAAACAGCTCCAAGGTTCTAGAACAAATCATCAGCAATCAAAAGTCATTCTTCGACAAGACCGGTATAGGATACAAGCAAAATACAAATGAAGCCTCAAGCTCAATGTTGACAGATAACGAAAAGAAGCCAAGAAGTTATGCAGAAGTTGTCAAGGACTACAAGAATGAAAAAGAGATCGAACGTCAGCCAGAACAACCTGTATCAGAAGAAGGGCCAGCAGAAAGATCAGATCTCAGAAAAGCACCTCCTCCATATATTCCTAGGTATGTATACTTCTTTTATGGGCATTGCTTTACATGTGGAAGATTTGGACATAAAACTGTAAACTATTTTCAAAGAAGAAACTTTGAGACAAGGAATAACCTTGCAAGCCTCAGACGACCACAGTACAACAACAGATTTGATCCCTTGAGATCAGAAATAGAATGTTACAAGTGTAACAACTTTGGACATATAGCCAGAAATTGGAGAATGAGGATACCAACAGTAAGAAATGAGGACATGCCCAACAAGGTATGGATTAAACACAATAACAACAACTACGAATGTGGTATTGCTCTTCAAGCTAAGAATCATGGCTTTGGAAAATGGTATGTTGATAGTGGTTGCTCCAAGCATATGATAGGTGACAAAGATGCTTTCGTCAATATTGAAAAGGATAAAGGATCTGTATCATTTGGAAATAACAATTCAGCAAAAGTATTGGGAAAGGGCACAGTGAAGCTCGGAAGTAAAAACTTCGTGGCTGAGAATGTCTTGCTTGTAGATAACATGAAACATAATCTGCTAAGCGTTAGTCAAATGTGTGATCAAGGACATGAACTCATCTTCAACTCAAAAGGATGTAAAATAAGAAAGCAAGGATCAAGGAAGTTAGAAGCCACAGCCACTAGGACTCCAAACAACATATACATGTTAGATGAGTTTGAGTTCGAAAAATGTCACTTGGGAAAAGAAGATGAAAGCTGGCTTTGGCATAGAAGAATGGGGCATATACTTTTTGACAATTTGGTCAAAATCTACAAAAACCAAGCAATTCGAAATATGCCGGAAGTCACAAAACCTGCTAACTCTGTATGTGAACAGTGTCAACATGGAAAACAAACAAGAGTGCATTTTAAGACAAAAGAGCATTCTTCTACAAAACCTTTGGAGCTTGTTCACACTGACCTATGTGGACCGACCAAAAGCAAAGGATTGAATGGTGAAAAATACTTCATGCTACTCATTGACGACTATACCAGGATGACATGGGTATGTCTTTTCAACAGGAAATTAGAAGCATTTGGATGTTTCAAAACGTTCAAGGAACTGGTCGAGAATGAAACAGGGTCACGAATCAAGTGTCTTAGATCTGACAACGGTGGAGAATTCACTTCTGATGAATTCAACAAGTACTGTGAAGAGCATGGAATAAAGAGACAATTTTCAGTAGCTAGAACACCTCAGCGAAATGGAGTTGCTGAAAGAAAGAATAGATCAGTAATGGAGATGGCTCGAACCATGTTGAATGAATCCAAGTTAAATGACAAATTTTGGGGACACGCAGTTCATACAGCAGTACACATCTTAAACAAAGGATTACTCAGAAACAAAAATGATAAAACTCCCTATGAGCTATGGACTGTAAGAGTAGCAAGTGTACAACACTTCAGAATCTTTGGAAGCAAGTGTTACATCAAAAGCGATGATAAGAAGATTGGAAAATTTGACTCTCGAGTAGATGAGGGCATATTTGTTGGATATTCATCCAAGAGGAAAGCTTACAAATGCTACAATCTGAGAT
>LPNX010930476.1:102323-116383 GCA_001517045.1 Pseudotsuga menziesii | reverse complement strand
TTAGTTTTATTTTTGTTTACATTATTGAACTGCTACTAAGGATTCCAGATTCCTTAGTAGGTGCTCATTCGCACAAGCTAGGGTGAAAACCCTAGCTACACTTGGGGAAACCATAAAGGAGAAAACCCCGCAACTTCCTCTGAGATAGAATCAGCACCAAAATAGTGAAATCCCCAAAACAATAAGATGATCTCCACATAGTAGCAGTCTCTCTCTCTCTCTCACATAGAGAGCTTCTCCTCTCTCACTCATGCACCCCAATGAGTGAGGGTGAGTGTTTCAAGTGAGATAAATAGAGAGGCTCACTCTCTATTTATATTCTTTCATTCACTTGAGGTACACTCCAACATCTCAGCCTTACTTAACATTTTTTTACCAGAGCCGACATCTCTAGGAGTGTCTAATAACCCTAGTGCTCCACCACTTGTGGGGACTTTGCCTCCTCTGACCAATAGGAGGGTAACACAATGGTGGGGACTATTGCCCCAACTTACAATGACTCTCCTACTGTCAAATTCACTAGGATAGTCTAATAACCCAAGGGACCCATAACTATGGGGACTTTAACCCTTGACCAATAGGAGGGTTACCCACAATGACTTGACATGACTTTCTCATTATAGAAACTTCCCGGAATAAACATCGGGGTATGACATGACTCAAATACATTACAATACATCCCGAAATAAACATCGGGTTACAATACATAATAAATATGAATGAATACATTCCGAAGTTACAATTACATCAACATTCAACACTTAAGGGGATTTTCAATTTTCTTTTCTCCTCCGTGTCGGCACCCTTATCATCTATCTTTCACCAATGTATCGACACTTTCATTATCTATTTTTCACTAATGCCAAGTCTATATCGGATGACCTTTCAACTAACTGAGCCATTGTTTTAGTGATTGCATCCACTAGTTTTCTCTGTCGTTTCGATGATCTTCAGTTAAGCTGAGCCAACGTATCGGCTCAGACTTCATCTAATTTTCTTTGTCGTTGGGTCTGTATCGGAGGTCTATCCGTCTAAGCCTTTCGATGAGCCAATTCTCTAACACTTAGAAGAATTTTTCACGAAACTTTTTCTGCATGTTTTCCCCCCGTCAAGTGGCCTTCCGACTAAATTGTTTGCTGAATCGAAGGAGCTTCTATCTTAGTCCTCTTATGATCCGATGAGTTTGACACTTGGAAAATTTTTCAACGAAATTTTCTGGATATTTTTCTTTCATTAATATTTCCTCTGGGAAGAGGGAAACCTGCCTCTACTAACCGGTTTCTCATGCTCATTTGAGGCCCAATGCTGCAATGATGGCTCTGTCACTGCATCTTCATCGCTCATTTAGGCCCATGCTGCAATGTAAGCTCTGATACCATACTGTAATGTCCTCGACCCTCTGAATGGTGAACAAGACACTACCAAACCATCAAACATCCAGGAAACTAGCCCTGTGAATTTGAACATACATAAAATCAAAATGCTTGAACCTAAAACATACTAAGATGCATAATCATTTACATACAAAGTGGAAGCAAACATACATTCATCCAAGAATTCAACGTGTTCATCATCATTCATTAAGCATAAAATATGATTGCAGAAGTAAAATATACAAGAATACTTATCTTATAAAGAACTTGTCCCATAACCAGCTACTTCGCTCCAACATTCCACCCAACCATAGGCCAGTGTGCTTATTAATCTCTCAACAACACTGCCACCCCTGAGCTGGGCATGATTCCCCAAGGAATAAGGGACTAAGTAGTCTTACACATATCCAAGGTACAAAAATCAGCTAAGCCAACAGAGTAGGGTTTATCAGGCTATCAAGGAGTTGGGAGAAGCTGAATGTTAAGCTGGTGGTCTCGTTGGAGAGCTAAGGATGCCTACACCAGAGCTATCCTAACTTCTAAGACACCCACACACACCCAACACCAGGAATCAATCCCTTCTCTACTTCACAGTCCCTCAGGCCTTGACTTCCCTTCCAGTACCATTCAGGGGTTGTGGAGAAGAAAGAAAGTCATCTAACTGTGTTTTTGTGGTTTCCAAACACCAGGTTTCTCAAGCATACCAGACTTCAATCCCACTCCACATAGTCTGAATACCAACCACTGCATACCTGTAGTAAACCAAACTATTCACAGTAGGGATGTGGGAAATCAATCCTTGAGTTTTTCTTGGCCCTATGGTGGCCAAAAAGGCTCAATAATGACACATACAGCCCCCAAAAGTAGTTGAACCCACAACCAACAAAACACTGAAAAAAATAGCCCACTCTTCAACAATGAATCCACAGGAAACGTACAAAAGTCCAAAATGGAAAGGTAAACAGATCCTCAGCCCGTGCCTAGGAAAGAACATACACACAAACCACAATTGGTAAGCAAAAAATACACTCCCCCAACCCAGAACGCCAGTGGCCAAATCCGCACTGCCCAACTCTCTGCATGATATGGAAAAGCGATGGAGAATCCCTCAAACGGTGCATGGGGAAGCAGAACGTCTCTGCGTGAGATGAACAAGCTTGGTACATTGGGAGAGTGGAAGCATCCCATGCAGTTGTAGAGAGAATGGGAATAATTGCATGCCAATATGGGGTAGTGGTTTTTCCTGCCAATGTGATGGTCAACATGCTGGTGGAGTGTGCATGTGGGAAAGGACTACCAGTCCTGCAACACTCCACTCCCCAGCAATAACTGCCCCAACTAACAGTAGAACTTTTAATGTGGTATTTGGATGATAAGACAAAGAAAGGTGAGTAAATAAAAAAGGCGGGTGACAACCAAATGGGTTCAACAGCTAACACATGGCTTTTCTCCCCAAAGGCTCAAGGTTTAACAATCCCCCCACTTATCCTTAGGAAAATAATTTCCTTTTCTTTATCGTTGCACTGTCGTAGCTGGTTGTAGGTTCATTTTAATTAAAGTGCATATTTACATGATGCCAAAACTATAATGTGACGGATGGCACAATATACCATCGACAACGATCCCAATTGCCGAAACACAACACAACCAAATCGATGGTGGGGCTTTTGCCTTTAGCTCCACACCATGATTAATTACAATATATACATCATGCACTTTTTAATGCAAATGGGGTCAAAATTAGGATGTTAGATGTGTTTGAAGTCCTCACTTCATTCTACATGTCCCCATATTTACTCTTCAACTGATGACTTTCATCCCTCTCCTTCTTTAGTGTTTCTTTTAATTGTGCTGCATTTTTCCTTGATTGCTTGAGATCTGTCATCAGCCTGTCGACATTATATTTGATTGCTTGGGTTAATGCCACCCTATCTCTTGCTGTCAATATTGAGTCTGCATCTATTCCATGTACCACAATTTTATCAGTTATCATCTTTCTCGATTGTACTCTTGCTTCAACATTTTTCTCGGTTCTTTTTACAATCCTTTTCTTCTCCTTGTCATACAAAATGGTACTGAAATTAGGGACCTTCTCCCCTTCTTTCTGCATGAAAGGGATAAAATTCATTCCAGAAAAAATAGCTTGCCCTTGAGTGCTGCCAGAAGCTGCAGGAGGGTCTTGGGGATCAGGATTATCTTGTCCATGCCCTTTATCTATATGATCATGTCCCCCCTATGTATCCATCTGCTCAGTAGTCTGTTCGTCTTTTTGAGATCCTGTTAATCTCAGAACTTCACTTTCTTCTTGTATTTTCTTTATCTCTACTTCTTAATTTCTCTTTCTCTCCTCCTCTTCCTTCTTTGTTGCTTCCTATGCATCTCTCTTTCTTTCTTCTTCTTCATTCTTCAGCCCACTCTCTGCCTCCTGTGCTATCCTTCTAGCATCTTCTTCCCTCTTTTTGGCCTCTTCTTCTTCCACTATCTTAGTCTTTTGTGCAGTTTTTCCTTTTCCGCCCATAGTAGTGATTTTTTGTTTAAATCTCTTCTTTAGGGTAGTCATGTTCTTTGCACTCCTAAATGTTTCCTCATTCTTGTCCTAGAAGTTGGTATACTCAAAATGAATGCTTGCCTCTTTGCAGTGATCATTCCTGTGAAATTTCATTTCACCAAAAACAAAAGTGCTCCAGCTCCTACACAAATTCTGTAGTCTGTTTTACCTTTGAAAACTTATAACTCCTTAGCCAGAAAGGTATGGCAGGATATGCTGCCTTTTTATGCTCAAACAAGAAACTCCCCACACCATCAATATATACCTGCCTAACTGCCTCTTTATGTAGCACATAACTAGTGGCATATTTAGGTAGTATAGAAGGTGCCCTGGAGCCACCATACATTCTTATATACATTCCTTCCTCAACTAAATAATAGTCTCCATATTCCTTAATGACTTTGAATGCTTCTTCGGACATGCAGTTGCATTTGGTTAGGAAAATTAGAGTGTACAAAGGCATGATGAAGTGTTCACATATTTCTCTATAGTAGCTATAGTATTTGTGTGCTCAAAACAATTTATATGTAGTGTATACCGAGATCTTGTCCCTATCCCAATTACACCTCAAGGCTAGAAAAGACTGGGTAAACAGTATATAGTCAACTAGAATAGAACTCATGCAGAACTCTAATTTCTTCTGTGACACCCCTCCCAAGGCTAAGGATATGCATGCTGAGAGGCTATTGGAAACTATGTTTGACCAATTAAACATGGTTCCTTGAGTGGCCACATAAAAGATAATTGGTACCCATCCTATTTTGAATTTTTTTCAATGAGCTCTACGAAAAATAATATTCATCATTAGTGCAATAAATCTATAGGTACTCCAGAGAGTGGATGTATCATATTCTCCTGAAAGCCTAGTTCAAAAGTTCTTCCCTGGTATCATCATTCTTTTAACTGTTTCTACCAGGTCAATAGCTGTCTCTTTCAACCATCTTTATGTCAAGTAAATCTGAGCAGGAGGCAGATGATATGTTATATAGACAAAAGCATGGCTATATGCAGCATAGCCTTGTTTACCAGTATTTTCAAGGATCATCGTAGTTACATCTTCCCTAGGAAGAATCCAACTGATCACCTATGAGCACAGGAACAACTCAGGTCTTGTGGCTACTTTCATAAGAGGCAATTTCTCGATGTTTGCATAAATAGTCATCTCTTCGAATCCTGCATCAGGTACATTTTGATTTGAAATCATCCTATATATCTCACCCCATTTATAATTCATTTCAACCCTGGTGGTGGATTTGGTATCTTCATATATGTATTCAACCCTGGTGATGATCTCAACCTCTGGTTCTCCTTCAACAACTAGAGCCTTCTTATTTTGTCTTTTAGACATATCTTCTTTGCAGCAATCACCCTATCATAAACATCACATGTTCTTAGACCATTTAGCTTTTACCAAGTGAAAAAATAATAACAAAACTATATCAATCTATTTACCTCTTCCATATACATTTTGAAAAGGAAATATACACAGTATTAAGGCATGAAAAGAAACATGACAAGGAAAAAAGAAAATCCTGTGGGTTGTGTCTTAAAATCCTCTAAGTCCACTGTCTATAACTAAAATCATAGCCCCGATAGAACAGAATATTCATTTTAATCTAGGCCTCCTTCAAAATAATCTAACTCTTTCAATAAAAGCATGAACCACATCATTGCTACTGCTAATCCTCAAAACGTTAGACCCTATACTCTGGTTCATCATCTTGGAAAACCCTAACTAGAAAAACACAATGAAAACCTCTGTCGTCCTACAAAAATAGGGTAAACTCATACAACAATTTAAAACCACCCCCAGATGGACAAGAACAACTAAAGAATGGGTGGTGCAGATAGCGTAACGCTAGTCTGTACTGACCACCTAATATTTCAGGCAGGAGTAAAGAATACATAACGGCTCAATCCCATGGGATCAAAGAAAAAATCGCTCAAGAAAACTGTAACATTTAAATTTCTCAACCTTAAAATGTTATACAGGTATATAGTGAAGAAAAATAAGCTTTAAGAGGGCAAACTAAACTCATGGAAAACCTAAGCGGGGAAAACCTACCCAGGAAAAACCACGGTTCCAATCAATGAATAAGAATCAAACAACAAGGTCGTGGATTGCCTACCTGGAAAAATGCAGTGCAGTTGATGGGAAGAACCAAAACCTCCATGGTAGCATGCCAACGAGTGAAATCCAAATAGCTGGGCATGAAAAATAGTTCAATCGACAAGGACTAGCGCAAACACGATTTTCAACATGGATAATAATAAAATAATGCTCTGCCTCTATATATAAACCCTTTGGTAAAAAATAATTTGGCGAGAAAACCCTATTGACTGTTAACCTCTCTAAACATCGGGAGGATATTTCAAGTTACAGCCACAACGACGGACAACAAACAAACTACGGGTCCCGCGAGACTCTAAACTTGTCAGCGTTGGAAACTTTAAATGATAAGGATCGGAAATTCAAACCTCAATGTTTCCATAGTGTCGGCGATTCAAACTTTAACATTTCCGTAGTGTTAGCGATGCCGAGCACTATCATCGTGACGGTTATGTATTGGAGATCGGAAACATTAACCACTAAAGCATCAGCAATGGGAAAGACTATCATTTGAGCCTCTTATCAATTTCCTTTTGAAACGACGATGGCATAGAGTACAAGTCTTTCAATCCAAAATCGTAAATCATTTCAATAGCGATAAAAACCAAGTCATCGATAGTTCAAACAAAAGGGGGATAAAATACATATCGACGAGAAATAGGACTGTCCATCGGGACGTTTACTATTTTCCTTCCTAAACGTCGGTGGCATAGATGACTAATGCCCCAACTCATTCTTCAACCAAATTCTAACAGCGATAAATAAAATCATCGAGAAATCAAATGCTAAGCTCGAAAACAAAAATGAAACAATAAATTCCGCAGTGCTAGATCATTCAGCTCTCGAAAAAGAAAAACATTTGACCATACTTATGACTTCAAAAGATCATAATTTATAGCAGAGGGATGAAAGGCTCAAGGAAACAAACAACCCTAGGCTAGATAAAACCAAAAGGAGGGTCCAAAATTTTCAAAAAAAATGGGAAAAGGTTGCAACTACAACAATTGGTGACTACCTGGTGAACACAAATCTCTGGACAATTTCTTCTTTGATCAACAAACTGTTTTTTACAATAAATACCAACACACTGAATTCTTCTAGATGTCTGGATTTCCCAAATGGTAGATATATGTACTTTAATCATTGATGATAGTCCAATTTAGGGAAAATGGGAACCAAGATTTCAAAGTCTAGATAACTCTTTTGAGGCCAGGAATATGAGTTTCATTTTTACCTCTGTCTTCTGGTAGCTTCCAGCTTAGACACCATAGGATTGTAACATATTGTAAACAGAAATATTCGTTTGTTCCTCATTCCCATGCCATTTTGCACTTTTGTGCTTTTGGACTTTTGGCCTGTCTTGAGTCCTCCTTTACACCTTCTTTCTGAAATTTTTAGTCAGGATCCTCTATCCATAGTGTCCTTTTGTGTGAGATGTATTTATTTTCAGCTCATGGATGGAGAATAACTTTGGAAATCTTATACTCATATGATTCAATACTTTGTCTTTATACATATTGCTTTTGTTATCACTCCAGGAAACTACCTAGGGTTATAAGCTAGGTATGCCTGGTAACTTAAGAATTCAATGCTTTTTCAGTAGGTGGATCGAGGGGATACTAAGATAGCACGATGGAGAGATTGCTTATCAAATAGTTAAATGAGCCAGTGCTCTTAGAAACTGTAAATCAGATGCCAAATAACAGTAAGGTATGAAGAATATTACTGAGACAACCAAGTACATTAACATGCAGGGTTTATACAACCAAGTACACACATAACGCAGGGTCACACTAAGCAATAAGAAGTTCCTCCATTTAAATTACGAGCATAAGCTAAGCTAATTCAAACAGAGTGCAGAATAATGGTGGATAAAAAAGTCTGATCACAATAGCAAGAGGAAACTGTGATTCTTTATTAGAATAAGCAACCAGTACAAAGGCCAGGTTTCTCCAAGCTCGAACCCTTTTTCCTTTGAGTTCTTAGGCTTTTAAAGCCTTTACAAACAGTTTCCAGATCCTAAAAGCATGGATCTGTTGAGTTTAACTAAAACATTAACTGACAGTTAAAAGCAAAAAGATAGGGACTGATCCCTAAAATCAAGGAAATGCTGATATGGAGATCTCCTTCAATAGCTTGGTGGTTGAGATCTGGGCGAAAATTTAGAGAAAAATTGCAAAACAGGCTTTCGGCAGCTAATGTTTTTTCTGTTAACGCCTTTAGCTGCCTAAAGCTGGCCTTTTCGGCAGCTAATGAGCGCTGTGGTAGCTTGCCTAAGCTGCCGAAACCCGTGGAATTCCTAAAAAAACTGCCTTTGGAAAAAATCAATTTTCTCAACCGTCCGATGTCCGTTTTGCATGTTCGAATAGTCGATTTTGATATACAGATCATAAGCTATCTACTGGTGCTTCCAGATCTGAATTTGGAGTTTGGGAAGGCCATCAAAATCTCCCTGCAATATCACGCGATTTCAGCAAAAATATTCCTCCAATTTCCATTCACTGCTCTGTGCAATAATTATTTTTTGCCAATTCCTTGACAATTCTGCTGCTTTTAGTCCTTTAGCTTTACTGGTCAGGATATAGCTGGTAGTATTTTTCCAGAGCACAATCTTTTCTTAAATTTACACATGGAAACATTTTCGGCAACTAAAATCATTCTGGCAAACCAAATTAGCTGATGAAATTGGCCTGTTTCGGCAGTTAAGTAAACTTCCACAGACTTAGTTAACTGCCAAAAACTGAGATTTTGAATTTTGAAGGCCATGACTTATAGAAATAAAGATTTTTACCCATTCTGTCATCCAAAATGATGGTGGTCAATTTGGGAGATAACATCTGGCTCCTACTCGGGGATGGAATCCTCCCAGTGAGGTTCTGAAGAACAAGTCGTTCCAGTAGCCTTTAGTATTGGGCATGGAGTCATCAAGTCTTTAACACTGATCCCTCTGCAAACCTGTATCAAAATAATGTCCTATTCCCTGATGGGCTTACCAATACAAACATAAATCTCTAAACAGCTTTCAACAGATCTTCTAATACAAGTCACTAATCAGGAGAAGATGCCACCCAGCTTCCTAGCAAAGTCATCATCATCATCATCTTTTTGCAGCTCACCTTCATTGCTGTGACCAGCTTCATTGCATTTTCTTGTTCATCCATACTATAGGCTTTGCTCCATTTGAAAGAGCTGATGGCTGGTCTTCTATAAAAACATCCACATCATTAGATGCAGCCTTGGGTGCATCAACACTGAGATTCTCCAATGAAAATACTACAAACTCCAGCCCTTCTAGCAGTTATGCCTCATTTAGCAATAAAGGATCACTCTTGCATAAATATGTAAGTAGCTTCCCCAGAAGATCAATTTCAACAACTTTCCTGCCAAAAGAAATCTTTTATCCAAAGTGACACCATAGTTGGATGAAACAATGGTTCCTTAAGGTCATTTACACAACGAGCTGCTTCCTTCATGTCTCACACACTGTAACATTCCTTGATTGCTATTTCAGCCAAACTTGTTTCCAATCTTCTCCCAAAAAAAACTAGATTCAGGTGCAGAGGATACCCTGTTCCAACCATCTTATCCATTTGTGCCAACAGAAGAGTTTCTGAATGTTGAATTCACTCGCTGTTGAAAAGATAGCCAACTTGGTCTTGAAACTTTGAATGCCTTCTTTACCTTTAGTCTTCGTATGTAACATCTGCTGTTATGGAAGTCTCATATGGTCGACAAGCCCAGGTTCCAGGAGTTTATTTTTGAATTTAAGTAAGACCAAAAAATGTGTCATTAATATGACTCACTGTGTAAATGCAAAGACTCAGGTCACTGCCATCTTCGTAGCTATTTTCCTGTACTTTTCAGTTTTGTACATCTTCAATATATGCTTCCCTGCCAGTGTCTCTCTTAATAAAAAAGTGAATTCAGCCATCTCTGACGGAAATTCTTCCATTGGGATTTTATAAAACTAGCTAGTGCAGCAATGTCAAGTCAGCTGCTGTGAATTGGTTACCACGAAGGAAAGGCTGGCCATCAGCAAGCACGTTATCTTCCTCTTGAAATATACAACGAATCTTATCACGAGAGAGATCTTTTGCTGCTGGCCTGCAAACCTATACCCCACCTGTAGCTTACATGCAGCCTTCTCTACTTATTCAAAAACAACTGAAAATGATCTACGTGCTCATAAAATGAGCTTATTCATCTATCTACCCCTACACTAACCAATAGAGGTAGATTCATCAAGTAAAAGCACACTTCCAACACAGCCATGTAAGAAATTTATTTGCTGACAAAATTCTTGATCTTGATCCCAAAAATAAAAGAATACGTAGCCAACAGAGATATGTTATGGAAAAATGACAGAAACATCTTTCATCTGATAAGAATATCCTGATCTTTATACTGCTCAATGATTCCAGAAAAGCAGCGATAGGATCAATAAAAAAAGTAATGGAATACCTCTGCAAGCTTCTGTTCTAACTATAAACGAAAATGATGTGGCTGGCTGTCCTCATTGATCTCAATGATGTGTGTAAACTGCTCAAGATCTGCTGGAGAAACATTTCCAGTAGACTGCTGATCTGGACTGCTTGAGATCTCGCCACTATCACTCTCTTCAAAAGTGTTGCAATCTGCCTTTGTCTGCAAGTCTGGAAAATATGGGCTGCTCATAACATATGCTGCAAATTCAACCCCAAGATTCGGATCCTCTCTATTATTAGGATCAAGAGACTCATGACTAGTATCAACTACAGCATCAACCCATTCTTGATCATGATTCTCATGTTCTAGCTGAAGACCGGACAGTCCTTGCAAATCTGGACTTTGTAAGCTGCCCTCATCAACCTCTGCAGATCTAACACTGTCACTTACTGATATTAAACTCTGCTCTTCTCTTTTCAAATTTTCAACGGGAACAATCTCCTCTTCATGACAACATAAGTTAGGAGATGCATTTGATATGATGTCAAAAGCATCACTAAGGTTATCATGGGGTGAATCAATAATCTCCTGATCATGATGAAGAGTATTCACTTCAACAGCATACTTTTCATAAATATCTGAGTTCTTAGTCAAAAAATGAAATTCGTGACAACACTGAGGATAAAGAAGATCAGTTGGAAAATTATCTTTACAGAACACATGGAAAGCAGCATGAAAATCTGCTAAAGAACTGATACTTGCATTAGGCAAAGACCGATACCAATCACGGGCAATCCCTTCTAATGAAGAACAGAAGAGCTGGATCTGAACATCCTCATGCACTACTTGCAACCGGTGCATGTAGTCATGAAAGTCCAGCAAATGTTCAGCTGGCACTTCCCACTCTTCTCCTCGAAATCTAGGAAGACTGTTCTCCCATTCATCTTTAGCAGGTACTTGATTAGGAAAAACATCAATACTTGAAAAATCACAGAACGCATACCTCTTGGCTAAGATTCTGTTCATGTCATACCAATGGAATCACCAACAGAATTTGAACAATGGAGTCGCCAGATAGATGATTATAACCAATAAGTGTCTACCCCTTCTCTATCATCAAAGAGTAGATCTATGTCGTCTCCCAGGAAGATCAGCTTCTCACCTCTCTCCCCGACAACGGCGCCATTTTGTTATCACTCCAGGAAACTACCTAGGGTTATAAGCTAGGTATTCCTGGTAACTTAAGAATTCAATGCTTTTTCAGTAGGTGGATCGAGGGGATACTAATATAGCACAATGGAGAGATTGCTTATCAAATAGTTAAATGAGCCAGTGCTCTTAGAAACTGTAAATCAGATGCCAAATAACAGTAAGGTATGAAGAATATTACTGAGACAACCAAGTACATTAACATGCAGGGTTTATACAACCAAGTACACACATAACGCAGGGTCAGACTAAGCAATAAGAATTTCCTCCATTTAAATTATGAGCATAAGCTAAGCTAATTCAAACCGAGTGCAGAATAATGGTGGATAAAAAAGTCTGATCACAATAACAAGAGGAAACTGTGATTCTTTATTAGAATAAGCAACCAGTACAAAGGCCAGGTTTCTCCAAGCTCGAACCCTTTTTCCTTTGAGTTCTTAGGCTTTTAAAGCCTTTACAAACAGTTTCCAGATCCTAAAAGCATGGATCTGTTGAGTTTAACTAAAACATTAACTGACAGTTAAAAGCAAAAAGATAGGGACTGATCCCTAAAATCAAGGAAATGCTGATATGGAGATCTCCTTCAATAGCTTGGTGGTTGAGATCTGGGCGAAAATTTAGAGAAAAATTGCAAAACAGGCTTTCGGCAGCTAATGTTTTTTCTGTTAACGCCTTTAGCTGCCGAAAGCTGGCCTTTTCGGCAGCTAATGAGCGCTGTGGTAGCTCGCCTAAGCTGCCGAAACCCGTGGAATTCCTAAAAAAACTGCCTTTGGAAAAAATCAATTTTCTCAACCGTCCGATGTCCGTTCTGCATGTTCGAATAGTCGATTTTGATCTACAGATCATAAGCTATCTACTGGTGCTTCCAGATCTGAATTTGGAATTCGGGAAGGCCGTCAAAATCACCCCGAAATATCACGTGATTTCAGCAAAAATATTCCTCCAATTTCCATTCACTGCTCTGTGCAATAATTATTTTTTTCCAATTCCTTGACAATTCTGCTGCTTTTAGTCCTTTAGCTTTACTGGTCAGGATATAGCTGGTAGTATTTTTCCAGAGCACAATCTTTTTTTAAATTTACACATGGAAACATTTTCGGCAACTAAAATCATTCTGGCAAACCAAATTAGCTGATGAAATTGGCCTGTTTCGACAGTTAAGTAAACTTCCACAGACTTAGTTAACTGCCGAAAACTGAGATTTTGAATTTTGAAGGCCATGACTTATAGAAATAAATATTTTTACCCATTCTGTCATCCAAAATGACGGTGGTCAATTTGGGAGATAGCATCTGGCTCCTACTCGGGGATGGAATCCTCCCAGTGAGGTTTTGAAGAACAAGTAGTTCCAGTAGCCTTTAGTATTGGGCATGGAGTCATCAAGTCTTTAACACTGATCCCTCTGCAAACCTGTATCAAAACAATGTCCTGTTCCCTGATGGGCTTACCAATACAAACATAAATCTCTAAACAGCTTTTAACAGATCTTCTAATACAAGTCACTAATCAGGAGAAGATGCCACCCAGCTTCCTAGCAAAGTCATCATCATCATCATCTTTTTGCAGCTCACCTTCATTGCTGTGACCAGCTTCATTGCATTTTCTTATTCATCCATACTACAGGCTTTGCTCCATTTGAAAGAGCTGATGGCTGGTCTTCTATAAAAACATCCACATCATTAGATGCAGCCTTGGGTGCATCAACACTGAGATTCTCCAATGAAAATACTACAAACTCCAGCCCTTCTAGCAGTTATCCCTCATTTAGCAATAAAGGATCACTCTTGCATAAATATGCAAGTAGCTTCCCCAGAAGATCAATTTCAACAACTTTCCTGCCAAAAGAAATCTTTTATCCAAAGTGACACCATAGTTGGATGAAACAATGGTGCCTTAAGGTCATTTACACAACGAGCTGCTTCCTTCATGTCTCACACACTGTAACATTCCTTGATTGCTATTTCAGCCAAACTTGTTTCCAATCTTCTCCCAAAAAAAACTAGATTCAGGTGCAGAGGATACCCTGTTCCAACCATCTTATCCATTTGTTCCAACAGAAGAGTTTCTGAATGTTGAATTCACTGGCTGTTGAAAAGATAGCCAACTTGGTCTTGAAACTTTGAATGCCTTCTTTACCTTTAGTCTTCGTATGTAACATCTGGTGTTATGGAAGTCTCATATGGTCGACAAGCCCAGGTTCCAGGAGTTTATTTTTGAATTTAAGTAAGACCAAAAAATGTGTCATTAATATGACTCACTGTGTAAATGCAAAGACTCAGGTCACTGCCATCTTCGTAGCTATTTTCCTGTACTTTTCAGTTTTGTACATCTTCAATATATGCTTCCCTGCCAGTGTCTCTCTTAATAAAAAAGTGAATTCATCCATCTCTGACGG